>LUCM01003052.1:61416-86171 GCA_008360955.1 Fasciolopsis buskii | reverse complement strand
TTCCAAACTTGTGCATCAAAATTCACCTACCACTGCTACTAGCTACTACTACAATCGTCAGACCATGCTCTTCCGAACAAGAGATGACGAGTTGTCGATAAAAACTGGAGGTTTTGGCATGTCAATGCTGGCAGTCTTTGGGAGCGTAGCCGAGATAGAACAAAAAAATTACGCTTAACACTACATCATCCTTTCGGACCGCCGACTGATCCCTGCAGTCTCCACGTACACAAGCGGACTGTTGACTGGAATCCAGTCTAAAGGAAGCTGCTTCAGCATCTCACTCAAGGATATTTCCTACACCCTGTTGATCCACAGCTGAGCTTCTTCGGTCTCCTGAATTGTGGAAGGACATAATCTTGACATAAATTAGGGGACCAGTTAGTTGAATTACTCTACTCTACTGAAACCCTGAATTCGTGTTTTCACTCACGCAGAAGACATCCAATCGAAAGCTAGTCCACCGTCAGAGCCAACTTACGGCATGTACTGTTCATTATCCTCAGCAGCACTGCATTAAAGTGGCGCACATTGAAGAGCCGAGATCAGAGGCTGATGGGCTTGGGAAAATGTTGAGCTTACCCAGATCTGAAACCCACCTACCACAATAGTTCACATTGAACCGTTGCGAGTATCGGCCACGTGTTATCAGTTGAGATACTTATGGAATAGCGGAGGAGACAGAAAGGAACAAAAGAGGAGTGGCGTTGGAACAGAGGAGAGCTGGTGAATAAAAGAGAGGGAACTCTGAGGCCGTAGTCATACTTATCACTACCCACCCCCACCCAGCGCTCGATGCAATGGGCAGGCGCGTCTGATATCCTGCGCGCACGACCACTTGCAGTTATGAATTATTTGTAGGTCGTTTGTAAACTCATGGGCATAATGGCGGGTACTGCTAGGGAGTCCGGCCACGTGAGCATAGGAACGATTAGGCTTCTCAACCAAAAGCTTGGGGTGTGCGACAAGAACCTGCGCAAGCAGCAGGGAATAGCTGATGGAAGCCCATTTCTTGGGGATCAAACTGGTGTTCCACTCGTTTTTTCGACTGGCTGCTAATTCAACTCAACCCCGACTGCAAACCAGATGACTTCTTCGTTAGACCCTACCCAGTGACCTTCCAGACATGACTGGATCATTGCTTCAATAAGCTATCCCTGTATAGCTCGTTGGATCACGAGCACGCAAGCCGTACACTACGTGCAATGTACAGTCTCGCTATGACGGGCATTTCTCTCCCACAATCTGGTAAATGAAAATGTGTGCATAAAACGGTTGTGTTAAGAGCACAATGGAGGCAGTGGAAATTGTGATTTGCCGGTTGTTCATGAGCCAGCGCTTGGAGCGTGGCACCTGTTTAGAAGTTGGGATACAAAATACTTGATTTTCCGAAATGGTCTGATTCAAGTCCTCTTCAATTTAGCCGCCTTTGCCAGTGTTTGCCACGTTACAATTATCTAATGGGTGCCCGTGAGAAGCATGATCACTGCTGCGCCCCGTTCATATCGTCCCTTGTTTGGACCGTGATGGCTAGTGTAATTTATTGATACCAGTTGAATCTATTTGCAGTCTTTGTTTCGTCGAACCATTAGTTTTGCCATGCCACCCGCCGTTCACGAAGGTGTGTCTAAGGTTGGCACAGTTGTTGGCAGACTTGGACGACGTGTCAACAGACGACAGTTGACACCAACGCAAGCGGTTACTTTGCTTCTGTTTCGCCTGCTTCATACAACTGCACGGATTTGCTCTCTGAAGCATATCTATGCAAATTTCTCTTAATCGCCAGAATTGTTTGGTTATTTTGCCAATTGGTTGTTCCAATATTCTTTGGGCCCCTAAGTAACTCTGCCTTACATTTTACTTTGTAGCTGCGAGTGCATCACCGTATCAGATGTGCATGTTTCTCCTTTTTCATTGATTGTTCATGGTTCATCAGATCCAGTGTAATTCATCTGATGCAGAAAATTATATTTTAAGAAGGCATTCATCCATTTCTGTCAATATACCCTTCAATCCATTTAGGGAAACAGTTGGACCACACACAAATTGGTATCTTATAGGTGGGATTTATTAATGTCTTTATCGCAGCTTCGGGTAGTTCATGGCGATTAAATCGTTACTTCAATGCGTTTTTCAGTGATACAAACCAGGAAAATCTACAACCTGGGTCTATTGATCACTCGCATATCACAATTTAGCAAGATTCTCCGTACTCTAGTTCCCGATGTCATTTGACTGGGCGCTTTTAGCAGGACAGTGGGTGGTTTTTAGTCTCCGATGCTAGAGGTCTATGATACATTGCAGTGGTGTCATTATAGCACCATCTGGATTTTCCGACTATGGACATGCTCGTTTTCGGTGCAAAGCTACTTGGAAAAACAAGCCATATAGATGACTGCGACCAACCAGGTGCACTTCACTTTGTTGCGAAATTCAATCTAATACTTTGTCGTAATTACGCGTTTGTTGGGGTTAGGGATTCAATCGATTCCTCGGGTTGTTGGGACACGATCTTCAATTGTGAGTTATGTTTTCATTTAGCGTGGGTCACAGGTCTCAATGGAATATGAAAACCTGATAACTTGCGAACAAATTTTGCACCTAATAAAATAGTCTCCCCTTGCTATCCGTAAAATGGAGATCGTTGACGAAGTCAACGTGAGTGCCTGAAAGCTCTGTTGCAACCCAACTTTAGTGCCTTAATCCTCCACTCCGATTCGATGATAACCACATCATAAATCCGGAAAACAACCAAACACCGGTCGACACACAGCAATGTCCCTAGAGTTTACGGGAAGACAAAACGTTTGAAGTATAGGAGTTCTTCCGTGAAACGAGACAAAAACAGAAATACAGTTGGACTGTTACGTTCCCATCTTCTGGAATGCATGTGCAATAAATCTCTCCCCGAGATTCAGAGGCTGATGAGGCTTGGGAAAATGTGAGCTTACAGACTGAAAGCCACCTACCACAATAGTTCACATTGAACCGTTGCGAGTATCGGGCGTGTTATCAGTGGAGATACTATGGATAGGCGGAGGAGACAGAAGGAACAAAGAGAGTGGGTTGGAGACAGAAGAGACTGGTTGAATAAAAGAGAGGGAACTCTGAGCAGTAGCATACTTATCACTACCCGCCCCACCAGCGCTCAATGCAATGGGCAGCGCGGTTCTGATTATCCTGCGCGACGACCGATGCAGTATGGAATTATTTGTAGGCGTGTAACTCATGGGGCATAATGGGCGGGTACTGCTAGGGAGTCCGGCCACTGAGCATAAGAACGATTAGGCTTCTCAACCAAAGTCTTTGGTTGCGACAAGAACCTGACCGCAAGGCAGCAGGGAATAGCTGAGTGGAAGCCCATTTCTTGGATCAACTGGTGTTCCACTCGTTTTTTCGACTGAGCTGCTAATTCAACTCAACCCCGACTTGAAGGACCAGATGACTTCTTCGTTAGACCCCTACCCAGTGACCTTCCAGACATGACTGGATCATTGGCTTCAGATAAGCTATCCTGTATAGCTCGTTGGATCACGGAGGCACGCAAGCCGTCACACTACGTCAATGTACAGTCTCGCTATGACGGGCAGTTTCTCTCTCACTAAAGCCACAATCGGTAAATGAAATGTGTGCATAAACGGTTGTGGTTAAGAGCACATGGAGCAGTGGAAATGGTGATTTGCCGGTTGTTCATAGCCAGCCTTGGAATCGTGGCACCTGTTTAGAAGTTGGATACAAAATTACTTTGATTTCCGAAATGTCTGATTCAATTCCTCTTCAATTTAGCCGCCTTTGCCAGTGTTTGCCACGTTACGAATTATCTAATGGTGCCGCCGTGAGAAGCATGATCAACTGCTGCGCCCCGTTCATATCGTCCCTTGTTTGGACGTGATGGCTAGTGTAATTTATTGATACCAGTTGAATCTATTTTGCAGTCTTTGTTTCGACGACCATTAGTTTGCATCCCAACCGCGTTCACGAAGGTGTGTCTAGGTGTGCACAGTTGTTGGCAGACTGGACGACGTGTCAACAGACGACAGTTGACAGGCCGAACGCAAGCGTTTACTTTGCTGCTGTTCGCCTGCTCATACAACCTGCCGGATTTGCCTCTGAAGCATATCTATGCGAAATTTCCTCTTAATCGGCAGAATTGTTTGGTTATTGCCAGATTGGTTGTTTCCCATATTCTTTGGGCCAGTAACTCTGCTACATTTTACTTGCGTGCATCACCTGATCAGATGTGCATGTTTTCGTCCTTTTTCATTGATTGTTTCATGTTCATCAGATCCAGTGTAATTCATCTGATGCAGAAAATTTTATTTTTAAGAAGGCATTCATCATGTTCTGTCAATATACCCTCAATCCATTTAGGGAAACAGTTGGACCACACCAAAATTGGTTATCTATAGTGGGATTTAGTTAATGTCTTTATCGCAGCTTCGGTAGGTTCATGGCGGATTAAATGCTTCATGCGTTTTCAGTTGATGACAAACCAGAAAATCTACAACCTGGGTCCTATGATCACTCGCATTATCACAATTTAGCAAGATTCTCCGTACTCTAGTTCCCGGATGTCATTTGACTGGCGCTTTTAGCAGGGACAGTGGGTGGTTTTTAGTCTCCGATGGCTAGAGGGTTGATACATTGCATGGTGTCATTATGCACCATTTGGATTTTACCGATCTATGGACATGCTCGGTTTATCGGTGGCAAAGCGTACTTGGAAAACAGCCATATAGATGACTGCGACCAACCAGGTGCACTTCACCTTTGTTGCGAAATTAATCTAATGACTTTGGTCGAATACCGTTGGGATTCAATCGATTCCTCGGTTGGGACACGGATCTTCAATTGTGAGTTATTTTTCATTTAGCGTGGGTACACAAGGTCTCAATGGGAATATGAAAACCTGATAACTTTTGCGAACAAATTTTGCACCTAATAAAATAGTCTCCCCTTTGTCCATCGTAAATGGATCGTTGACAAGTCAACGTGAGTGGCCTGAAAGCTCTGTTGCAAGGCACTTAGTGGAATTTATCCGATTCGATTTGATTAACACATCATAACCGGGGTGACAGACAGACAATGTCCCTAGAGTTTACGGAAGACAAACGTTTGGAAGTTAGGGAGTTCTTCCGTGAAACGAGACAAAACAGAAATACAGTTGGACTGTTTACCGTCCCACTCTCTGGAATGCAGTTGCAATAACAAAGAAGTTTCGAGGGACAAAATACTGATAAATCGGTTCAAAAGGATTAATGACTGGTTTGCGTGTTCGATGAATTTGCATTGAGTTGCATTTTTCAGCTTCGCGACTAAAGTGCGTAAGAACAGGGAAATGCCACCTTTTCCAGGCAATCCTTGTAACACATTTCAAAAACATCCTAAATTAGCCAGGGTTTAGGAACCTAAGTGATTGATGAATATTAATGTGATGCATATAGATGCGCAAGAGGTAAAGAAAATTATAAGAACTAATGAAACCACCACAATATTCGCCTAGCATTTGGTACTCGTAATGACCTCTATCAGCCTGGCAGTACAATGACATCATACTGATAGGTCACTGGTGCTCGCTTGGGTGTGTATGTGTGTGTGTGTGCCCTAGACAAATGGGAAGGAAAGGTCTATCTCCTTCGTTGTTTATCACCGATACAGAACTCCTTTTAACCGGAGCAACACTCGAATAAAGTTGTCAGGTCACTTTCGCGATGCTGTGCCTGTGCGAGTGCTATGTGTTCTTATGCATGTGGAAAAGACTGAGCGCAGTCAATCACCGGCGTGCTGGTTCTCTGACCATGTTTTTCTACCGATAACCTGAGCGCGCCCATGGACCAGTTTTTGAGCAGAATGCAAACGAATTTTGGCATAGCGCTAATGCGGTTTGCTTCATAACATGTGCGTTTGAAACATGACCATTTTCTTGGCCGAGGAAACGATGGTTGTTTCCTTGGCCATATCACTTACGTCGGAATTTTTGACTGGGCGTCTGACCAGCAGGCACTCACTAAGCCCGGTTTCCTTAATCTATAAATAAAAACTGAAGGTCCATGACTAATCACCACTGACGTAATTCGGATCGGTATTTAGACGTACAACGTCAAACCTACTGTGCCTTTTGGTCCTCCTTAAGCCGCCGGGATACTTGTTATGTGGAAATCATTATCTTGCAAGGTGATGTAAACAGATCCCGATTGCTTGCTCCTGGTACACCGAAATCACCCACTCGTCCTTATCCATCAGTGCACACCCAGTAGACATGATGTCCTCGGTCGCTGTCTCTACAGATCGATCATACCGTACCAGGGATCTCCTGCTGCAGCCGGATTCCGCGAAACGCAAAGACGACATTTCTTAGAGTCGCGCTATCACCAAAGGTGTCACGCAGCCGCTGAATGCCTTGCCGCTAATTAAGCGTTAGAACGGTAAATATGCCCTATGGAACAGTCTCACGATAAAAACCAAACATTTTCGTTTTCTGGTTTAATTCATCATGGTCTGTTAACTTTTTCTGATTATGGTTTCCGCACTTTCGACTGATGAGCCAGCCTAGATTAGGCACGACAGCTAAATTTGCAAAAGTATAACTTCCGGAAACCCTAATTCTGGGCCTCTCATACTGGAAGCGTGTGGTTTTCAGTGTAAAGACAGCGATGTTTGGAAACAACCAGAAATATCACTGGGCTGTTGGATTTATTGGCAGCTAGAAGCGCCCCCTGTTCGAATTTAATCAGACGGAGTGGAACGTCTGTTTTTGTTGCTAGGACCAAGCTGAACGTAGCTCAACGGTCTTTCGACTACCTGTGGCGTTGCTTTTATACTCCGTCTGGGTAGAGCTTTTTGGATCGTTCTTAGCTGACTTCTTATCCGGATTCCTTGCGTTTGGAACTCACCGGTTGGCTATCTTTGATTCACTTTCTTTCTTTGCCTTAGATCGAACCAATCGGAAATATACTTGATTAACAAGTCTGTAAAAGTATTCATCCCCTTAAAATTTACACTGAACCAACAAGGATCGAAAAAAGTCCAAAGAATCGCAGAACATTTCAGTCCCACAATAATGTTAATACCTTGCGCCGTCCGCGTGCTAATTTAATGCTCGGATCGTGCAACCCCGAATGCTTATCCCCTAAGTGTGTAATACTATATGCACTGTTTTGTTATTCCACACGATGAGCTACGTGAAATACGATTTGTTGTTACCTTTTACGCCTGTATGATCCTGATGATGAGTTATTATGGAACTGAGCTACACCTGCTATATTGCGCGTGTGTGCGTATTTTATCAGTTGTCGTTAGGTTTTATGGTTGTAATTAGGGAAGACTATCAACTTTTTTGACTATACATAGTTACTCTTTTTCAGTGTCAAAATGTTAGTTGGTGACTAACAGTTACAATAGCTATCGAAATATTTTGTTTCAACTAGTGGTGTAGTGAATTCAAAGTTTGTTTTTCCAACTACGTTATGATTCGTAAAATTGAGTTCGGTATTTTTGAAAAGAGCTTATTCTGGTCATTTGCATTTTATCGAAATGATAATATCTTTTCGGAGTTGGAAGTGGAATGACTCTTCCAGAGACCTTTTCATTCTGTCCGGGTAGTTTTGCTCGTTGTTCTAATGTTAATCCACTTTTTGATTTTAGAAAATCATCTCTTCTGTTTGTGTCCCATATTTACTGCTACCGTACGGTGAATACTTTTTTAGTTGCTTGGTACGCTGTATTGCTTATATTGGGTTTTGCTGGTTGAACTCCCCGGAAAAAATTCAGAGGGTATTTCAATTCACATTCTTCTTTTCGGATTATCCAAACTACGCTGGGTGCCTCGGGACCTTGTTACCCGTTCCACGTATTCCAACTGCCATACCTTAAACTGCATCTTCCTAATGGGGATCTCCACGATTTTTTGAAATCCTTACAGCATTTTGCTAGGTGCAGTATAACTGTTTATTGTGCCGTGAAAAAGTACTCTGGCTGGTTTAGCACTTTGCTCGTCATTCTTTCATCGTGGATCCGGCCAGACAATCGATGAAAGTGACGAGCCTCTGTAAATCAATAAACTTTGGAAACTGCTTGACTAGATGGTCATGTATTTCAAAGCCTTCGGAGGATACAAAGAGAGCGAATAGTACAAGTGACTCATTTTCTCTGCTGTGATAAAATCAATTATGAATGTTTTCCGTTAATTTAAAGTGGGACTGTCATCAGGGCCATTTTATTAATGTTAAACCGGCCAAGCTGTGCGCGAGATGCATGGGAATCGCATACACGCTTGGCTGGTTTGTCAAGTAACCAGACCCGACTGCTGGTGCTTTGTTCCTCAATTCATACGCTCCACTGAACTTTACACTAGGGGTACATATCTGCCCGATTGTCAACCATAACACCCCGCAGCCGGTCGCGACACTTTGGCTCGCTCGCTCTCACCTAATCCAGTTTGCAGACTAAATCACGGGTTTCGTAAGGGAAACTAGCTGCTATATCTAGGCCTCTAATGGGCGACAGAAGTGGGTGATGGGGGTCTAGGGGTCGCGTGGTCTACCAGGTCTGATGCTGTCACCTTAATCCCCCGTTAGGATTAATCGGCCCTGGCGTATTGTTTGACACACGCAGACACATGCATACATCACTACACTAGACCTTTGCATTTGGTTATCTAGTATGAATTCTATGGTTTCGCGAAAAGTGAATCCATTGAATCCTCTTTGGACTGATCGCTATTTTCCGCTGTTCACTGGTGGGGGACTTGCGGAAATCGAAGAAAATACTTGACAGGCGTTGTTGCCCACAACGTAACCCTCAGAAGTCCGAACCAAAAACTCGGCCTCCGTAACGTGGATTTTAACAGAGCAGGCTGCATTGGAGTGTATAGTCAAACTTTTTTTCATAGGCTGTTACCTGTTTCCTGCTCTATCTTTGAAAGTTTAATAAGCACAACGGTGACGGACGAGGCTGACCCAATAATAGTTGCAGCATTGGGGCACTAGGTCCCAACAGATTATGTGGCAGCTCTGGCTCCTATCAAATTATCTCAGCCTCACCCATCATGCTGATACCGATTCGGACAAACGATTTCAAAAGTTGCAAGTAAACTGACGAATTAATCCCGTCGAAATGTAGTTTTTTTGCCTTGCCTTGACTCAGTCCTATTCAATCTACTACTATTTGATTTCATCACCTGAAGTTTATTCACCAGCCGTGTGGTCATTTTCATCGTGAACTTGAAGTTGATAAGAAAATCGGCACTAACAATCCCGGCAGAAGTCAAATATGATGGAAACAGTTGAAGTATTTTTATTTGTACCAAAACAGAGCTAAACGGATTGCGTTCTATCCGAGACCAGACAAAGACACGATATTATGCTTCGATGTCGTGGATACAATCAATACAAATTTTCGTGCTGTTTTGCAAGCCGCTATTGATTTTCAAAAATAATGTGTCATGGCAATGAAGTAGGATCTTTCACTTCCTTTCAGAGCGCTTCTATGCACATTCTCCGTACGTTATTTTTCCTTCCCCTAATCATTCTTCAGGTATTTTGCTACTATTTATCTGTTTTCACGTGCTTTTCATCTAATGCCAAGAAGCGCGAAGAATTGCTTACCTTTCCCAAATACCTGCATACCTGCCGTCCCTAACTGAAGTTGGTTTCGATCTAACTCTTTCCCAACGAATTTTCCACCACTTGTCTTATCCTAAACGTCTTCTATTTTCTACTGTTTGCAAATAATTGTATGTATTTCCAATTTGATGTTCAAAAATTTACTGTAGAACGTTTTGTACTCCACATATTTAGTGTATGGACCGTGGGTGGCTTTGGAACATACTGAACGTTCCCTCTATCGAGTAGCTTCTGTCCATTGTTGTCAGCCTCTGGTCGGGGTCTAGCAGATTCGGCAACCATGATCTGGGTTGGAAAAACATTTCTTCATTAAACACAACTACTGACGAAATTCACGCCAGACCGCCAAGTCGCGTGATTAGGCTCAACAATTCATACGTGATGTAATCGCCCGTGACAAGATGCAAAAATCGTCTCGACCTTATTAAACTATAGTCTGAGTCCACTAAGTAAACTGGAAAACCCTTGCTTGTCTATTCGAGGATGTGGATAAAATGTCGCTTGTGGTTCCTGCTTACCAACTCATTGTTGTTTCGGGCTAAGTAGGAAACTAGTTTGTTTGGGTTTTCACAGTCACCATTTGTAGATGTTGCCCTACTTTGTTATGCAATATAAACAACCGTGGGAGCATTACTTTCAGGTTATTGTAATGGAGCCGAGATGGGAGTGCACAAGAAATGTGTAATGGTTCTTTCTGCGAAGACAACCAGTCTAGCGACTTTCCATGTCGTTGTGACAATTTAGGTCTCCGGTTGTCATTCGTGTTTGTGTTCGATTGAGGCACACCCCAGAATGCACGTCGACGTCAAAGTTTTTCTGTATAAAGCCACGTTCTAAATAATGCCGGACTCAGAGTTTTAGATTTTTTCAGTGGATTATGGGCAAAATTGGCGGCCCGCTTTGGACCTTCCGTACTTAAAATGCTAAAGTTCCACAAGATCGCGATAGGCGACGTAAAGCCCTGTTATATTGCCACAAAACGCTCTACATCAACACATTTTGCTTTTTGTCCCGATTCAGGTCAACACTTCGGAAACACTGTACCACGTCTCTCGACTTGTCTCTTTGGCTGTCGCCGAGATATTGGGCATGAAATCATTTCCGTGCCCTCCTTTGCTCAGGTCAGTGAGGGCAATTTCTCCTTAATTTGTGATTTTTCGGGAATGATCGCAAATATAGTGTTACTGATACTATTAGCAAGAACCGCCATCGCTATGTTTTGTTCTTCCAATTTAAAGATGACGATGACGAGTGCAACGGTTCCAGTTGCCATCTTGTCTCCCTAGGTAACAAGCCATTCTGACTAGATGATGCGTTTCGTGATTCATGTTGAACGCAGTATACTGTTTCCACTACAGACAGAAATATCTTCTGTCCATTTGTCATTCGCATTGCGCACCAAAATAACCAGAGGTATTGAATTCCATTGTTTTTGGTGGTGATACGACTTACCGATCAGCGGATAAACTATGAAGTCGGTTAAGACCCCATCAACAATGGGAAAAAGTAGCTTCGTGTGCTAGTGTTTTGCTTCATTTCAGTTTGTGTCTGAGCACGAACACGGCGAAAGTTGTCCTCTGAATAGCTGCAGGAATTCGATACAGAAAATTAAAAATGCGAAACTGTGAAATAATACACCGTTTAAGAAGAGCTTAAAATCGATAATGATCAAGCGATTTCAGTGTCTGTCTTGTCAGGCTTAAAAGTTTAAATGTTGTCATTTCTAACAATTGGTGCCTACCAGATTCGTTGCCGAAAGTGGGTCGTGGTTCCCTAATGGGAGTTGCGGTGCTTTGTTCAACAGTTATCTCCATTAATCTGGTAATTGATTATTTTATAAGAATGCATGAAGCAAAGCAAGATCGGTCTCCTCGATTCATGAAAGGATTTTTGACTTCGGTGCAGATTTTCAAAGCCTTATTTCCGTTTCCATGTGTGAAATATCGTATACTGCCGCTTTTTCCTACGAGGCGAACAATATTGGGGGAGGAGAAAACAATTCGAAAGGTTGCCACATATGGAAAAGTTCCAAGTCAAAAGCTGTATTCACTACGTCAACGATTGTTCATAATGATCGACGTTTCGGTCCATAGTCCTTATCCTTTCTATGAAGCATAAATGTAATTGGTGAATGAAACCGATTCGAGTAGTAGTAAATACTGGGCTAGCTCACGAACGGTGTATGGGTTGACGTCCACAAATGTTGGAAGTTACCCATGCCTTGTGGTTGCTGAGCCAAGTAAATTGGCTAATATTACTTCAACTGAGGATGAAAAGTTTGCGAACTCCACGCAATCATAATTCCTCGGAAATCATGAACGTGGGCTACAAAACAGAACTCACTGAAAATGTTTGATGTGCTTCAATGTGCCACAATCATACGTAATTAAATGTCGGAGTTTCGTGAAAAGTTGGAAAAGTTAGTTCCCAGGCAGAATTAAGCCCATTTTCCCGAATCCCTCTTTGTGCTAATTGTATAGTTATTTCTTCATGATCAAACGTCCTACCTTCCAGCGCAACACGGTTCAGGGTAATTAATCGTTTACATATGGTTTTGAATTTGTAAAACCGGTACATCGGATTTTTTTCTCAATGACATAAATGGGTTATTTCTTTTGTTTTTTCTGTTCACATTACTACAGTTGTGCTTCACCTGATCTGTTTTCCGATGGGGACAAAGCTCGAATTCGATTGGCTCTGGTATCTAGTATGGCTGATTGTCTGATCTCTTCAATCCCACAGGTATGTATGGAACTGGTTCGCCCCGCCATTATCACATTATCCGGACGGTCGCACTAGTGTCTGTTACTGCTATTTATTAGTTGCTATTTGTCGTCTGAGTGGGCTGGCCGAAAAAGAATATTATGGAAAACAACCACGCATCTGATCCAGTCTGATTTTTCTGCTTATTATCAATGATATATATACATTATATATATATATATAATATGTAATCCACCTAATAGCTATTTTTCCAAATTGAAAATCATCCTTATATACTTACTAATTTCTTCATTGGATTTGTGCACTATATGCAAAAATTCGATGACTACATAAATCGTCTGGATACCCTCCGTGGCTATCGTGGTTACACTGAAGACAGACATTGTGCTTTTGAGTGCACGAAAATGGCGAACAAGCTTGTTTTTGGTAGATTCATCATCTGCTTAATACAGTTACATAAATACGGTGTTTTCCGTATTATTCGTATGTTTTTACAGTTAGTTTGGATAAGATGATTGTTCTGAGGGATATTTTCATCAAAGCGGAAATAGGGAATCAAAACCGGTTCTGCTGTGATTTCGAAAATTGAACCACGGGAGATATAAAAATCCTTTTATGCTAATCGAAAACCGGCGGCATTTGATCACTTCTTGTCGCACAGTCGGATTACGTGAGCGCATCGGATATTGTTTGATAGGTGGTGTCGATCCTGGGTAAGGGTTGTTGAAAGGAATTGATAAATTGTTTTCTCGAGCAAGCCGAATAGCCACGGCTTCCGCTTTTCCCGGACGTCGGTGACAAAACACCTTTGTTGCATTTTGTGAGATCTTATGACGTACTTTGAAAACATCATTTCCATCCTGTTACCTTCGATCAAAAAGATGCACTGTGATCACACTGGAGATAGTTTTGTAGCCCTAGAACCTAACAAAATCTGTTTGATTCTCTCTGTAAATTCCCTTGTTATATGATATATATAGCTACCCGAACATAAAGAAACAAGGGAATGCGTTGTCATGGTCGAAGTTAGGACTCGCAACTTATCTTTTCAATTCACGGAAACCATTGGTCAGCTGGTTAAGTTTCCGTGCAGATAGCAGTTGGGTACATGCGAACGATCGTCGTTTCTAAGCGTCCCCTCAGGAGCCCGCACGCTGCATCATCTCCGAAGGGTAGCATCATGTACAACTATTTTTGCCTCACAATTGATTACAGAGGTCTATGCGATTTCAGTAGCATATTTTTCTGAACCAGTCTCTCCGGATGACGACTTTTCAATAGCATTTGTTTTATCAACTCTAAAACTCCCGTGATTCTAAATTCGAAACAAGTTTTCGCTGACGGAAGCAGAAATGATCTGACCAGGTTTTGTTTACGCCTAAATGGAAAAAAACTATACTCCCATGTTCATGCAGAATTTCTGGGTGCCGACCAAATGAGACTTCGCTCTCTTCAGGTTCGCACCCAGAAACTGGAGTTTGTTTCGTTCCTCTGCGTCTGACGTAAAATTAACCGCCTCCTTAGCCTGATTGAACCGATCTGATAACTTTTATATCCTACTCGCTGTTTCTAAATGAAAATGTCATCTACATGGCGAGTCTCTATGTTGCGCGAGAGTACACCTTTCTAGTTTAAAAGCAAAAATATCCGGCAGGAAAGGGCCTGGTGGCGAACCCATTGCAATCCTGTCCAGTCGTCTGTAAGTCGCTCCGTTAAAGCTGAACTGGACATCGCAAGAGCAATTTTTTAGGCCGTTTATTAGGATATCAATATTACTGTTATTCCTCACGAATTATTGATCTCCAATATGGGGACATCTAGCGTAGCCGCCGTCTGTCTCATGGTGTTACACTCATATTGGCTCCGCGAACTGGAATAAGTCCTTTAAGCTGTGTTGTGGCTTGGAGAATCGAATGGGTTCTAGTAATTCGACAAGCCACTGCTCCACTGAATTGCTAGGAGAGCTAGTACTAGTCTCTGTGATACATCAGGTTTGCGAACTTTTGCCAATTCATAAAGACTTAGGATAGTGCACCGCGTTGATCATATTTGTTGGAACACTGCTTTTGACCTGAAGACTTGGTCTTTCACAGTTTTGAAGCAAAGAGTCAACTGTTTTGTCTCTTTTTGCATCTCGGTGAAATTGATGACATCTCCAAGTTTATAACCCATCTTTTCAACGTGATTTCGCCTATCCGGCAGCACAATTGTGTAGCTTCTGTCAGGTCTGGTGTTTTTTTCTTCCTGACATTTCCATGCGTCATGTTGTCCCCATTATCTTTAAGACGTAGATGAAACACTCGGAACACCCTGTTTTTGTATTAGTCACACGAGGAAGTTATCGAAAACAAGTTTGTTCCCTACTTTCGTGTTTTCAATGATACTGATTTCCTTTTATTGAATCTGAAGTTGGCAGGGAGTGTCATTTTTGTTTAGCCAGTATGCGGTCCTCCGTGGAATATGCGTGCAGATTGGCTTTTTATCGCGTTATTTAGTATCCGTTCGGCTCCGTCTGATTCAAACGTTTTGAAGATTTGCAATAAATCGTACGAAATAAATACAGCAACCAACTTTTGAGACCTGTGTCAACGTGAATTGGACAAATGTACAGCGAACTTAGGTAAAGTAGGTGTCTTGCTTCTTCGTGGTTGGGGTCCGAAAGACCCGTCAACTAGTTGGTTGGAGACACTGAAGGATACGGCAATGAACCGTGAACAGTGGCGATCGTGTTGTTATTTTTTATTGAATCAGAATGATTTAAAGAGTGTGTTTGTACAACGAGACTGTTTCGTGTGTTGGCTGCAGCGGCATTTTATCTTTTCCCATCTGTGTAGGTCCACTCTCTGACCTCGTTGGATATTCACTCTTTTTATAGAAACGTGTAACTCTGGGGAAAGGCAGCAGTCAGTGAGGCTTGCCTTGCTACCTAACGCTGAACGATGATGATGAGGATTTCGATGATGATGTTTGAGCCCCTTATATACATTTGTCGAGTGATTCGTCTCTTCATAGCATGTTTTCCATCCCGTTTGTTCTTGGAGCTATCAGATCAGGGTGGCATGTGAAGATGGAGTCGGCATATAGAGCTGAATGGCAGCTTGATGCGATACGCAAAGCATGTTTCTCGGATGACAAATAGAGGCATGAAGGAAGGCTGATGCTATCAATTTACGTGTGTCTCCGCGATATGAAAGCGACAGCACTCAGAATATGTGAAACACTAATAGGCGCCTAAGGAATACGGTGGATCCTTTTATGGGACATTATTCTTTTCAAAGTACCTTGTTACTAGCCCATCTTTTCAGTATTGTTCACGTGTGTTGCGAAAGGACCCAATTCCAATGGAAATATTTTGTCCAGCACTTTACAGAGCGCAATATTTTGATGTTTCCTGTACACGCGTTTGCTCCGAGCTTTGCTACGACATGGTCAAACTTTTTAAATATCCCGTGTTTTTCAATGACAGAATGCTTTTCCTCCGAGGCTTTTGATGGTCTCATTCTGGGCGTTTTGATTATATGCATTGTTTTTTTGATTTTTTACCGTTTTAGTCAGATTTAGCAAACGAAAAACTTTGTCAATGTTTATTGACAATAACGTCAACATCCGACCATGTTTTATCGTATGACTACTCTCGAGATCGCAATAGCTTGTAACTGTTACTGTGAAACTACAGCGAATTCAAATATATGTAGGCGGAATAAGCTTGTATACAGTTAAAAAGTGTCGAGATATTATCAGAAGACTTATATGAAAGTTATGTTGTCAAATCTGCTGGTGGTTTCTAATCAACTGATGCAGACCTCATTGAAATGTCTTTTTGATCTATGCCTTTAACTGATAGATTGTTTAGTACAAGTTCTTACGTTCTATCAACATAGGAAGCGTCTCGGTTCTGGTCGGACACATGTGGCAACGGACAACTAGATCGCGGTGAAGAATGCGATCCTTCTAGTCTGCTTTCTGAAGTGACAAAAGATAGTCGCTCTCCAGCCGCTTCACGAGCTAATATCAGCGAATTACTTCCTTGCTGTAATGCGTTCACTTGTCTGGCTGACGTTGGTGCTGTTTGCACACACGGGACCTGTTGCGATCGTTGCCAACTGGCTGCCCGTGGCAAACAGTGCAGAATCGCTCGTGATCTGTGTGATTTGCCCGAATTTTGCACTGGTACTGAGGTGAGATTTTATTCCGAGCGTGCTGTTTTGTACATATGGTGTTTTCCGTAACCTGTTTGCTGGATCCATATTGTTTAGATCAGTCCGCGAAAGTCAGCTACAACGAACGCCTTCTGCTCATTCGTACATCTGCTCTGACGATAGCTTTGGCAGAAGCAGAATCATTAATGAGTAATACAGTTGTAAACACTTGTAACCATAACCTGGAGCTCTTCGTTGACCTTCATCGTTCTATCTTTCATGTTTCTTTACAAGGTCCATGGTGTTTTGATACGAAATATCTAGTAATAGCAATAATACCGGCAATAATGATAATTATTTATCGTAGCGATGGAACTGGACAGTCCGAATTGAAGCCATTATGAGCCTAGAAATTGGTCTCCATTCCATCTGCAGTGGAAATATTTGCGATCCAATATGTGCTGCCGACTGAAGAATATTTGTTCTAACTCACATCTCTTTTCACTCTGTCCATCCCATTAATTCATAAGAACTCATCTGCTGTCAGGTATTATGTCTTCTGCCACACTGAAAACATTTAATTATCATAACTTGTTCACAGATGCTTTCACCCTCGTATATTGATTTGATTCAGCTGTAGAAAGACTTCGATCTTGGCGGGATTCGAGCCCACGGATGGACGCAGTCGCATGTTTATATACCATATTCACTCACCTCCAAGTCCGCCTTTTTTGTCCGCTTCCTTCTTTGCAAACAAGGACGTTCTGACTGTTCTGTTCCAAATGCAATCTATTTTCGTCGTTTTGCTAACTGCCGTTTGATGTCGTGTTGTAGTGACGAATCAAAAAGATCCTCATTTAACATACCAATATATGTTTATTGTAATTCATACTGCATTCCAAAAGTCATGCAAGTGTTCTCGTTCACTCTGCAGTTAAGTTCACTTTCGATCATCTCTCGCATTTGGGAGACAAATATCGGAGAACAATGGAAGCATAATGCATCCTATCATATGTTTCCCTATCTACACTCACAGCCTACCTGCCCCGCTGATTTGCATTTGGAAAATGGCTCACCCTGTCGTGCGATTGGGTCTGGTCAAACCGCTGGGCTATCAGCGATAGCGAATCGGTCCGAACTGGATGATGCACAGGCATTGTGCTACCAGGGCCGATGTCCAACACGAGATAGTCAATGCGAATCTGTATGGGGCACGGGAGCTACTCGTGCTGCGGACTACTGTTTTATGTTTCACAACACCAAAACGGCCGGTGCATGTGGTGTCTCCGGTGAAAACTGCAAACCGCCGTAAGTTCTTTTCTGTTCGTTGTTTGAAATACTACTTAAGTTTTCCAGTATTGACCAACTTGGCCCACGAATCAACATGAGCACAATCAGACACACGAAAATCCCTTTGGTTAACAGTGCTCGCTTGTTTAATGGCAGAGTGAGATTACTGGAAAGAGGTAAATTTGGCACTCAGGTGTCCTGTTCTTCTTTGTCAGCCGCCAAATAATTCCGTGATCCTGGACTGTTTTCCTTTTCGAATATTCCATGGTCGGGGTTGTACAACCCAGTCTCCAGTACTAACTACACTATCACAAAGGATTAAAGACTACCATCTAGCCACATGAACATAAGCCCCCAATGTATGCGGCCGCACAAAGATCAGGGTGGTGATGGCAGATTGATATCTGTCAGCGGATACATCGCGGGTTAAGCATTTTAAATCTCCCAAAGCACCTCAAGATTGTTCATTGTATAAGATAGCGCAGGGTTAGGTCTAATAATTACTAATTCAGAAAAGCGTTACTGCTTCGACACCAGCACGTACGCATATTGCTTCACTGACTCGCATCACTCAGTTAAACCGTAACTCAGGGCTGAAAAATCAAATTTTGTTTCTCTTCGCCGCATGTGAAGCGAAACTTTCGGACAATTCACTTCAACAGCAATCGATGCAAATGCTCGGTCATGAAGATTAATTTCCAGAGACGATTGGATAAATATGCGTGTGAAATCCCTTTTTCTCTACTGAGTAGACAGTGTTATGAGGTAGCATTTAAAGCCAGAGCAGATTAGTGCAAAATGTGAGACCATAAAAACCGAAACTGAAATTGATCGGAAGGTCCGCAGACGCCCCAT
This sequence comes from Fasciolopsis buskii, assembly GCA_008360955.1. NCBI lineage: Eukaryota > Metazoa > Platyhelminthes > Trematoda > Plagiorchiida > Fasciolidae > Fasciolopsis > Fasciolopsis buskii. Next base: position 67,540 of record LUCM01003052.1, on the reverse strand, counting down.
GGAGAAGTAGCTGTTATCTAAAGTAGTAGAATGCCGAAGGTGACTACTTCGTAAATTGCCAGTAGGCAGTTTGTATTGTGCTGTATTGCATTGTATAGACTTTTGCGTACAAAAATGCCACATTTCAGTCAAAATATGTCGAGAAAAGTAATAACAAAGTGACACTCATCACCTTGCAAAAATGGAATAAAAACTCAGTTTTATAGGTTGCTCAGGAAGTCGGCTGAAACACGGTCACCGTTTGTCAAGATGTGGGCTGAAAATGGGACATGGAATTTCCATAGATATTGATTCTAGAGTGTATGGGAAGAAAAGTGGATCGCGTTGGACTGTGAGAACGGGTCTTTGAAGGATCCTTGTGCAAAGGATGCGTGAGATGTGAAGGAATTTTGTGAGCAAGGACTTACAAATGTGGTGAATAAGGGAGGCGACAGCATCCAAAGTGGACCTTTCAGATTCATATGAAAACTGAAAAGGTCGTCAGGAGGATACACAGAAGAACGCAAGCACTTAAGTACTGCATGCTCTCTGCCAGTTTACGATAGGGAGAGCGGGAGCGTTTTGCTAGAACGGTGGAACTGCCAGATTATGGGATGAGAATAATAGTGACGAGTCTCCAACACTCAAGGGTAGAAGACGAGACTAATGATGAGTTAATGAGAGAAGTGAATGCATGTGTCAGGGCTACAGGACCATGCATCAAAAGAGCTGAGAGAAGACTGTCACGATTAATCCCCGTGGTAATCTTAGTGGCGCGGAGAATGTTGAACACCTCTTCCCTAGAAAATCCTGTAACTGTCACATAATCACCGTATCCAAATATGACTGAGCAAAAGAGAAAGGATTACTGAAAGTATGTTTGAGGCTGTCGACATCCGCAGAAAATTTCGTGTTCATTTTTTCCCACACACCAGTCGAATACCTTGCCATAGGGCTCGGTTGTTGTTGCCACTCAAGAGTTGGCTGGTTAATGTAGTGTCGATGCGTTTGATTTAAGCTTTTGTTAGAGCGGAAATATACCGCACACTTGGGTCACTATGGGATTTGTAGAAGTGCTCCTTGCCTCTTCTCAGAGATTTCAGCATCTAGGTGGAGATACGGCCATTTGAGATGAATAGTGCACCTAAGGACAACAGCGTTAGCCGTCTCTGTAAAACGTCTGACATTGTCACTGAGCAGGGGTTCAAAAGACAAAACATGCAGGTGCGTTTAAAAATGATTTTTGAAGAGCAGTAAGGTTGTTGTGTATGAAATTACGGAGGGCGAACATGGATTTGACTTGTTTGCTTAACGGAGTAGAAGGCTCACCGAGACTGTACCTTGAGCCATAACAGAATCAGACAATGATCATTACTTGAAATTGGAACACGCAGTTTCAGGGAAAATAAATCAGGGTGGTTGGTAATAAGCCTATCCAAAATGGAGCCGCCTCTGGTGAGAGAAACGCGGAGGTCAGTCAAATTAAATACAGTCAGTGGTACGATAGATATATGATTAAAATCGCCTACAAAAATATGCATGTTATCCTCAAGCAGAGGAACAATGAATGCTAGAGAAGAGTGGAAAAAAGATGCGGTATTTTGTTGCAAGCTAAAAGGGGCAATATATAGGTTTGCTATGAATGTACTGGTATGCCGAGAAAACCTAGGATGACACTGTCAGGAGACAGTCAATTCCGTTTAGCGAGTACATATACGTAAATTCGGCCTTGTTGGACCAGAAGGAGTTTATGTATATTGGCACAAGGCCTCCAGTCTTCTTGTTCGAAACTTTGTCCTGCCGATAGAGTCTGAAGCTGTCTATCGACACCAATGAATTGGCGGTATCCGGGTTCAGCCACGATTCTTGCATGTAGATGACGAAAGTGTGAACATGGATCAGTGATTGGAGTGCGAGAGACAGATCCGACATTTTCGTAAACAAAGAGCGAATGTTGGTACTCAACAATGCCGGAATGGGACATCTTGGCTGGAGGGGTACATTTTATAGCTGCTCGTCAGCCGGCATGAGTGCGTTTTGTAAATGGATTAGAACATTTTTGAGGTTTAACATTGAGTGACCGTATGTCCATGCTGGGGAACAATAACCGACTGTAGCGATGAACGGAGATCATAATGGTACCAAAAATCTCGCAAGAAAACAACGAAGTAACAATGGTACCAAAATCGCTCGTAGTGTATCAGGCCTATAGATGAAAGTTACTCGCCCGAACATTTTCACCATCAGCAATTTTCTTAGACCCTATAATGTGAAGGTTAGCTAGTGTGCGTAATGTTGTACGATTTATCTACCAAGGATTTAAAAACAAGAGGTAAGGTGTTTTCAAAAGTGTGCATAATTAACCAACCATTTGTGCTTCCTAATAAGGGTGTTCATGTTCGAACTGATGTGTTCGCGAAAGTGATTTTTCAGCTCTCGATGCGCGATCCTTTTTTCTTTGCCAGCCCACCCATTCGTCTGATATGAAGTCTACTCAATGAATTTTAATATTCGTGTTGTTTGTAAATCAGGCTGTTGATTTTCACCAAGTGCTTTTCTCTGCGCTTGGCATTTCGATCACAAAAATTTCATTGCCAATTACGTCGTTGCCTGTTTGGACTTGTTACTGATCATCGAGGTTAAGGTGAACGAACCAGTCCACGATCGACCAAGGATCATTGTTATACAACAACAACGTATCTGAAATAACTGCGAGATTGCTTCAACGTCAGAACATTGCTGTTGCTAACACAACATCCAAAACCATGAGAAGATTTATATCAGGACTAAAAATAACTGAAAGCCGAGGGGGGAAAAGACTTCAATGTGCGAAGTCAGTTTGGGAGGACGGATAATGCTGCATCCTTCAAAGTGGGAGAAAATTGACCACTAGAATTCACGTACACAGGATGGCTGAAAGAAGGCATCATCACATTTTATTATATCTGTCTACGATGATCAGAAGGGGCACAGGCTCAGTCTAGGTGTGTTGCTGTTTCAAATCAAGCATAAAACTTCCAAGGAGTTTTGGAATCCTACTACTCAATCGAATAACTCTGATAGCAGACATTGAATTAAATCTCGATTGCAGTCGGATGAAGAGTGGGTATTTAAACTATCTGGCGAAGTCGAGACTAAACTCAGCAAAATTCAACCATACGGTTTTATAGTGCGTCTGAGAAACAACAATCTTCGGGAAAATGGGAGGCATCCCAAAAAGGCTAGTAAAAGGCTTTGAAGTTGAACCTAAAACTGACCAAAAATGGTGTAAAACAGGACAAACATTGAGGACGACATGTGAACAAACTTGACACAGTAATTCGGACCAGCTGGCAGGGACTGGGCAGTGTGGTGGTAACACGCAGGCCTCTCATACAAAAGTACCCGGGTGAAATGATGGGTATGCACCAATGATGAGCTCTGATGAGAATGAAACTCTAGTTTATTGCTTCCCGAGTGCAACGTTGACCAGTGGATTGGAGGTTTGTGCGTTGCAATGGAGTCCAAAGACAAGTCACTCAAAACAAAGGAAAACAGGCTCACTTAAAAAGTGCAGTTCTGTTCGTCATCATCGTTCAGCGTTAAACAGCAAGGCAAGCCTCACTGACCGCTGCCTTTCCCCAGAGTTACACGTTTATATAAAAAGAGTGAAACCATGTACTGGACGCAACTGTATTTTCTGTTGTGTCGTGTCGTGTGTGCGGTTTCAAAAGTTTGTTTTGATTATACACATTTAAACGTCGGTACAAACAAAAGATGTGTTGTTTAAGAGGTACGTTCCAGAAAAATGATCAAAATTAAATTCCGATTGACTACACGATCTCCCTCGCTTGATCCTTTGTTGTATGAAGGATAAATACTCAGTAAAAGTAGTATGAAATACGAAACCTACTGTTCGTTGAAAAAAGCACTTTAAACGTAATGATTGACGGGGCTGTCTACTTGAACAAGTGGATGTCTGTGGTGATGATTGCTTTATGTCCGACGGAGGGGATTTCGTTCTCGTGTTCGATGCTGCGGTTGCTGGAGTGTTGTATGTGTGTGTGTGTGTTGTGGTTTGTACCTCTGAATGCATTGGTGTCGATTCAGTGGATTGTTGAGTAAAATCAAAATAAGCGGTTCTTAATCCGTCACTTGATACGGTATTGGTTTCATCAAACCCTTCTGTGTAACGAAAATTGGCCATACAATTTATTACTCTAAAGGGCTGCCGTGTGGTGGCGTGATAGGTTCGCGAAATGTGCCATTACGAATAAACAGCTCAAGGTCATGAATATGTGCTCTTTATCGAAGGACACCTTTGGAACTGAACCAGCGAATACTCACAAACTGAAAATGGGAACAATACCACATAACTTAGGCGAACTTGGTGTAGTATGCACTGGGACAGGGATTTCCGAAGGGTTCCCGTTACCGACCTCCAATGCTCAAAAACAGATTAATCATCGTGAGTCGAAGCCCGGTAAGCGTACCAGCCAGCACCAACGCTAACAGAACCAACCAACTGTGATGGTCTATAAATAACAGTAATAATTCTGAAACTGAAGGCCAATTCTTTAGTCACTGATCAATCGGAAAAATGAACATTCAATCTTTGAAGTTTAACGTATACGAAAAGCGTTCAGTGTCAAACCCAATGGCAACTCTATGAAAGCGGAAGTTCGCTGTCAGCCACAGGAACGCATTGACGATGCCGAACTACATAGTGATAAAACTTTTGCAATCCAGTTGCCAAGTTCGGCAATGGAGACCACGTGGCGGCTTTCATTTATTACAAATAACTGCGATAGACTCATTGGGAAAGCTTCCGTTACACATTTGATCTTCAGTTTGCCATTTTTGACATCACCACTCATATTTCTAGCGTTGAACTGGAAAAGATCTTAATGGTTTATAAGTTTCACAAATGGAAGTGCGCATAGATTTCTGTCTCACGTTTCCCGCTCTCGTCACTCTGATTCCATTTTTTAAGTTTCTGTTATTAGCTGCCATAAAATCAAGTTTATTCAACCAAGTGTTGTATGTATCCCACGGAGTGTATGCTAAGCAGATTTACATGGGATATGGTTGTCATAATTCGCTTTCATCTCCTCTCCTCATAGACATGCAATGTGCGGGCTATTGCACTGCCAAGGAGGTAAACCTCGCCCAATATTTTCCGAGGCAGGTCAACCATTTCTCACATACACGGAACATCAGGGTCGACAGTATGAGTGCAAGTAAGTTCCCGTAAATATTCATTTTGGTTTCTGGTGGGTCGTAACGGGATAAAAATAACTACCGTCCCATCCATGTAACGGTCCTTTTCGTCGGGGTTTGTTTCACCAGTGATGTTGTCAAACTAGTCGGAAAATTCACCATTTTGGTCGGTTGTATGACAGTCATATAGTCGCTCACTTTCTTGAGGCTGGTTTTGTTGGTTATCTCTGTTAAACTCTTGTTTTATTGCACACCAGTTTACAACTTAAAACAGAATCAATTGTTGCCGCTTTACGGAAGTACACAGACATACTTGCTGCTTCTTTCGATAAACGTTGTATTAAGCTTTGAAATTCAGTTGGAGCTATCTCCGTAGCTGTTTTGGATCGGAGGTTTTAAGTCATTTGGTTTTCCCTAATTAGCATCACTCTCACTCGTTACAGTCAATCATTGACGAGGTAATCCCTTTTCTTTGAACACATGACAGCCAATAAACTACTTTGTCGACTGATGAGCAAATCAAAGTCACTTCTATCCCTAACGTTTCTTTGAAGTGTCACTCTTCACATATCCGCTATTCGGTGCGCTTCATTGGAAATGAATATCATTTAACTACTTGAATCCACCGCGATCACTCCATTCAAAGATCGTTTAAGTCTATACGGTGAACTGGTGGCGTTCGACGCTTCTGTTTAATCCACCGCACTCGAACTGGGACGCGAACCCGAACAAGGACGAACGATTCTGAGTCGAACGCCTTAGCCATTACGCTACCGGGCAGGCTCTGAACGATTATTTCAACTTCTCCACATGAGCACGTTGCACCTATCCGTCACTGATTTGCACGATTACTGTCCGTTAGCTCACAGCGATCGACCCCTACTGATAGATCACTTCTCTGCAGGCACCCTATGTACGACCAAGGCTTTGGATATGACCTACACAG
>LUCM01003052.1:44830-61406 GCA_008360955.1 Fasciolopsis buskii | reverse complement strand
CTGTGTAGGTCATATCCAAAGCCTTGGTCGTACATAGGGTGCCTGCAGAGAAGTGATCTATCAGTAGGGGTCGATCGCTGTGAGCTAACGGACAGTAATCGTGCAAATCAGTGACGGATAGGTGCAACGTGCTCATGTGGAGAAGTTGAAATAATCGTTCAGAGCCTGCCCGGTAGCGTAATGGCTAAGGCGTTCGACTCAGAATCGTTCGTCCTTGTTCGGGTTCGCGTCCCAGTTCGGGCGCGGTCGATATGCACTGCTCATGATTCCTAACAAGAATGAAACAGCTGTACAGTGCTTCCATGGTTTCTTTATGGTCAGTTGAGCGATGATATCACATGGTGAATTATTTCATGTAAACATTCAATCTCCTACTACTAAAATGTACTTCTGTTTAACCTTGTCATCGGCGGGATAATGGAGAATACTTCAGAGGATACACGAGAGCATGTGAGCATCGAGCTGCCAAATAATGGAAAACTACGCGACCCAGATCACACCGACGACTTTGCGTGCTAGTTCGAACGTACTTAACGGGCACAACATGTAGTAGACAGACACGCATGAGCCGAAGCCCTATTCTGCATGTGCCCTACACCTGTGCTGTTGCAAGGCTGAACAACAACAACAACAACAGCATCGAACTTGGTACTCGAATTTGAAGACTCAACGATTGTTGGTCGTTTCGGTTACCCCGGCTGCTACTTCACCTTGCTGAATTAAAGGGCCATTCGCCAAACTCAAGATCATTGGAAGCACCTGATCACCTGCCTGGGACATACCAGAATTTAGGTCAGAATTTAGGCGGTGAAATTTTCTGTCAGTCTTTTGACACTTGGAACAGCTATTGAATAAAGCTACTGACGTGCGTAAGGTCGAATGAAGAGCCGCAATAGTGGACACGTTTCTTAGGTGAATGTGAGGTGATCAAGAATCTCAGAAGTTTTGTCAGCTTTCTGTGTGGAGTGGCCAAATCTTGATTCCAAGTCAACCACGGGCAGCGTACAAAGCATACAACTGTATGCTCACCGGCATCTGCGGCGGAAGGATGCACTGGCACCCGGGATGTTTAGTCCCATCCGGAGGTCGTCTGAATTGAACAGTCAGTCGTCAGTTGCCGGTATGGATGAGAACATTTGGTCAAAGACTCGGGGAAGGGCAGCCGGGTAGCACGAGGCCCACACAGGAATCATAAATCAAGAATGGAAGCCGATGACGTAGGTGTGGGAAATGGAAAAGTTAACACGTGTGGCGGACTCTGAACATTGTTTCTCTTTTCGTCTTTCTCGCTCATTGTTTTCGTCCTTCGCTGTGATTCCGATGTGCACAATCAAACAGATTTGTACTATATATATATATATATATATATATATATATATATATATCACTCAGAGGACTGCGCAAAGCGAGGCAATTGCTCTGTGTAAAACAAGCTCCAACCACCTCGGTCTATTCTGATTTGGTACCTCTTCTCACGATCTAGTCCTAGAGCATAGTACGGCTGTTATTGACAAAATTCTCGTATCTCATTTTATTGATACCATGAAGGCAACGGTGTTCAAACACTGACAGTCTTCGCACATGCTGTATCCGCGATGACCATGTTTCTGAGCCATACATTGGGATCAGCCTTTCTGATTTTGTGCAAACTCCACCTTTGTTGAATAACCGAATGTCATGTCGACTATATAGATGTCTCAATTTGGTGACTACCAGCCCAGCTCTCATTATGTGAGAAGACAAATTTGATATAAGATTGTCTGATTAGATAAGACTACACGCGCGATTAAATCCGTTTGTTTCACCGAATTCTTCTGGAGAAACTAAGTTTTCCTTCGAGGCAGTCCAAACCTCCAACAGCATCTTATACGTCAAAGTTGCAAAAGGCATCTTAAGTCTACCTGTAATATCGTCCGGGTGCTCAGGAAAAGTCTTGCAGCTTAATTGAGCACCTGTTTATTAACACAAAGCCCGCAAACGGTTTATTATATGGACAAATATCAATCCCATTATTCTCACATGAAGGTATGGCGATTTACTTTATCAGTTCAATGGCAAAGTTGAAAATAAAGTTTCGGATTATGCAACTCTGGTGAACACCATTTCTCTTGGTATACTCGGATGAAAGGTCGCCGTAGGCACGAAATCGTCTTCGGCTGTTTTCATACAGAAATTAGAAAAGTGAAGTGAATTTCTGTGGCCTACTTTTCAGTGGGACAACCTCTTGATAGTCTATCAGCATTTTTGTAACTCAATGCAATCACCGTTTCACATCGGTCCTTAGGTACCTCTTTTGTCCAGGTTGAACCCAAGAGTTCTGTTATCTCCGATGTTGGCACTTCGCAACCGTCTTTGAAGAGGGCCAGACGCAGCCCATCTGGTCCCGTTGCTTCATGCCTTTTAAGAAAATTTCCTCGATAAACTCCATTTCCAACGGAGGACTGGTATCTATCTACATTGTTCCACTTGCAAGTATAAGTGGAAGGGTTACTGTGGTAGTTGAAAACTTGACATATTTCGTAAACTGCTGTGAGTGAGTCGGTGAGCCGTCGGATCCATTAATAAGCTCTTCCGTTCCCAAATATTCTTAATCAGTCTAATGATTGTAACTACCGGCGATAGTTGCAACCTCTCCCATTTCACTGCGTTTTTATATTCACCACTGCTCCTGGTCATTTATCAGGCCCCTAGACGGTTAATGTCTGGGGGTTTGAGCCTCTGATTGTTTGTGGCATCTGAAAGGACGGATCTGTGAACATTGGACAGAGCAACTTAAGTCCAGGATATCCATCTTTCCTGAAGTCTACATCCTCTAGCTTTCTGTGTGGCAGATGCCACAGACTGCATGGCTTCTTTAATCTGCTCCATGTGTTCGCTCGGATCTAGGACTTTTGATCACGATGAAAACCGTGTTGAAAGCCCCATTGCGACCAAAGTTGGCGTTTATCATCTAGAATCGAACAGCAAAGAACAACTGTCCCATTGGGTTCTAGTTGACTACTATGTGACCACACCTCGCCAGGTTAGAATCAATCTACGGAGCATAACGCCAAAATGCTTCAGACATTTGACTCTTATCATCGATTTTATTCTAATGAATGCATTAGGAGACGAAGAATGGTAACGGTTTAGGATATAAACACATTCGAGACGTCTATCACAGTCATGATTAAGATTAAATGATGCGGAAAATGTCCTGATTTGGGGAATACTTGTTCTGTGATATGAGTGAATGCCTGCACGCGTTTATGTTTATCAGAGCCAAACTGTACAAGAAATGGATCGAAAAATCGACTCTCCAAATTTTGTCTGTTGTAATTGTTGTATGGTCAACCATAACAAATTGTTTGTTCTTGGTTCCTTCCCAAGGTAGGGTGAGAAACTACTACTATGTCTACCTCTGAGACCGAGATGTAAATACCAGTGAATTCGATGTCACCTTCCACATATTGTCGTTGGTACACATCGTCGTTTTAATTTGATGCGTTTTGAAAAACTTTAGCTTCTCTGCATTTTTGTGTTTTAGGCACCTGTCACACAGTTCGATTGTCCGTTTCGTGCCAGAGGGGGCGTCCTGTGGCCGAAATCAATACTGTTTTCACCAGCAATGTGTACCGCCAAACGTGTCTATACGTTCAAGATGTCCATCCGGGCCGGTGAATAAGTATACAGAAGACGGACAAATTTCCGTGCGAAACGTGACTTGTTCTGACCAAGGAGTAAGTCACTTGTCTACATCAATATCACTGTGCTTCTGTCATCATTTCCCTAAGGCTGCCGGCCGGATAAGCTGTTCCTGTTCTTTTCCAATTATGCTGGTTAAGTTTTAGATATCCAGTTAACAAAACTCCCGGTCGATCTTGGGATAGAAGCGAGTGCTTAGGGTCTGATGTGATTTATTGAGCGTACCTGTTTAAAAGGGAGATATGAATTGCACCCTACCTCGTGACAATCACTGCGGAATTCCTTTGATAGGTATTGCATCTAAATAGTACGTGGATGCTTTCCTCTGGAAACCAAGCAGTAGTATTCCATAGAATCAAACCGGCTTTCGATCCGATTGGGTTAGTCTCGATTACCTCTCTGTACGACGGATTTTAGGGTGCAGACAGGCTTTATATAGGCTTACGATCTTTGTGCCCTTTGATCTGAGAGTGGTATCCGATTCAACCGACTGTGAAGTTCTGTGGTCCTGTCTCTCAGTTTAGAATGTGCCTCCGGAGTTCACCTGTTTTCAGTTTCTGTATTTGAACAGTAGAAATTCAGTACGTGCTCATGATGATCTTTCATCCAGGTTGATGATACAAATTAGTGCCCGTCTTGGTTGCCCACTTTCCCAAGTCGTAATTAAGATGAATATCCATATAGTCCAGTCTTCAGTTTGGAGCAGTAGCATTGAAATTTGGCCAAACGAGAACTTATCTGACCTAGATTATCCGGATGATTTTGTGCTTCTATGTAAAAATCCCGGGAGGATTATAAATACTTCTCGACCATCTAAATGACAATGTACTTATGTTTAGGATGCGTTTTGAATTTTCGAAATATCAAATGCTTTCACAAGCTCCTAGGCGAACCTCGTTCTTCCGGAATAAGGTTTTAACGAAATGGACAAGCTTTGTTGTTTGAGCCGTTGCATGTCACCGGGTAATCGTGCATCGGATAAAGTACCGTCACATACATAACAGAGTTGATTGGCTTTTATCAATTTGGGACAGGTGGCGTCGGCGTGACTCCCTTTGTCGACCAAAGGTTGAGCTTTAACTGCTACAGTACGGTCTGTTCTGCTGTGTTGTTAGAAACATCTTCACTGGGGACGACAGATGCACAAAGATTATCGATGTCTGAACACCGTTTTTAATGGTATTACTCTAATGTGATGAGAGAATTTTCTGAATTAATCTGAGGTTAGTCGTGCTATATTAGATTATACAGCTCAGTCAATTGAAAAAACTGGATTTAAACGGTTTGTAAATATCAGAACCAAATGATTTAAGGAGTTTATCGAAAAATCGATGCACCATTTATTGGTTTTAATTGTGTGATATAATGTCAATAACATAATGTTGTTGGTAGATGTAATGCGCCAACGTTTCGACCACCGTGGGTAGTCTTTCTCAAGGCAAGTTGTACAACTGACTGTAAAACTTACCTTGAGAAAGACTACCCACAGTAGTCGAAACGTTGGCGCATTACATCTACCAGCAAAGCTGTGGATGTAAACAGTTTAAAGTGGTCTGGACGTACTCCGTATGCTTTTTGATTGACTCCTTCAGTGCGCATTGTTGTCTGAGTCGGATAGCATGGCTGGATTGTTTGTTGAGATGGTCACTCACACACAAACACACTCTCTCTCTGACGTGGCGAAAGAAAACAATGACGAGAACAAATCATACAAAACATCAGTGTTTGGTTTCATACTCAGGTTTGTCCGAAACTATTTGTATAAACTTGTTCGATCGAAAAATCGTATCGTTGCACATCTCTGTAACCGGTTTGCGGTATGAATAGAAATGCCGTCTTGGAGTCGAAGATTGACAACAGTGGTTTGTGGCCAGTACACAAAGGGAAACCTTTGCTGATGAAAAAATCCTGGAATTAATTGATTATCATTATTAGATCCAGTATTTCTTCCTTCTCCCGAATTAGGTATCCTCCAGCTTCCGTGGATGTTTGACATGCGTGAAACATTAACTTTGTGCCCCATCCGGAAATGCATGCGCCAGTACGGATTCATTGTCATAGTCTGGGTTGCCTGCTGCAACGGTTTGGGGTAGATGAAGTGTTAGCACCTAACCGGATAACAACAGTTTTGATCCGGTAAACGACTGGCATTCCTCTTGATAAAATTATTTAGAATCTCTTCTAGACAATACATTTACTGAAGTCTTGAAATCATTTCAGTTCACTAGATCAGGAAGTGATTGCAACACCGTTTGGTATTCTGGTGTCGAGATTTGGCCTATAGACGTCACTCTGGGTTGCTCTTGACGACGCCCATCTTCGTCAATGACGCATCCAGGGAACTTTATGCCTGGAAGGAAAAAATCGAGATGCACAATTTGAAACCTTACAGTCGAATTATATTTACAACTTTGTCCGAATTTTGTAGCTTTTCTGTCTGAAGCTTACTCCATTTAGGCTGGTGCAGTTGAAGGACCATTCAACATTGTGCCAGTTTCCTGCTGGGAAATGGCGATAAATTTTTCAACTGGAACGGTAACCTGTTTTGTTGAAACAGCCCCCGGAAAGTATTACCAGTTAGCAAATCCTCTCCGGAATTATTTGCCTCTACCTAGAGGTAGGCATCGGGAAAAATAATTTCCGAAGATGTCGTGTCTCCGTTCAGCTTGGAAAATAAGCCCTCTGCTGTTATTGACGGATGTTGAAGCGTCTCAGTGCAATCATTAAGTCCGCTCAAAATATCAGAAAATGCGGATCTTCGTGGAAACTCGGTGGACGAGATTTTATCAATCATTGCGCATTGCAATGTTTTTGACAAATGCGGGAGCGAAATTGTCTGCATTCTAAACTGGCCTAATAGGCACATATAGCTCAGACGCATGGGAGGAGGAAATCTTAAAATACCATGCTAATGGTTTCGAAAACGGAGATGGTCCCAGGTCTTCCGTGAATGTCATTTGTTCACCAGTAGTGTGTACACCTAAACGGTCTCTAGCCTTATGTGAGGGCCATCCCATAGTAATCCATGTTGAATAAAAAGTGAATGTTTCCCAGTACTATGTTCAGTGGAAGTGCTATTTATCCACCTCATTTACTTACAGTTGCATACTTCTGTATCTGTTGTCGCCAAAACGGCATTTGGCTGATCTCCACTTCAAGAAGAAGCTCCGAACTTATTCCCTGTACATCTGCCACACTGGAGTTATTGGAGTATTTAGCGACGAACTCCCGCGAAATTCTATTTCTCACACGCGAAGGGTGATCATTGCAGTGACATCGGTCCCAATACTTTACTTTGTAAATAGACTGGGTTTCCGGTTTCCCCTTCCGTTAAAGCACTATCGACATCGATTGTGTTAAATACTTTTTCAATTACTTTAAATTAATTAGTCTTAGGCACCCAGCGAACTGCCTTACAGAGAAGGCAGAGCTATGCACTGTGTCTGTTTAGTAAATCTACACACTGAGACCTGCGAAGGTTGATCTTGCTGTGACGTAGTGGACTAATTGGGGTGTTTGGTTCCATCATTCGATGGATAAATGGGTTTTCCGGGGACGCATCTAACCGTAGTAACCGGCTCTTCCATTTTTTATGCCACATGCTTGTCTTCGGGATTGTGGGCCAAACTGCATATTTAGGCTGGACCGAGTGTATCTAGCACGATATAATTTAGCTTATTTCCGGGGAACGGTTTTCACGCTTTTTACAAGTACTTACAATGATCTATGCAAATGTTTAATATGAATTTAATAAAAGTGTATCACAAATGTTTTACATTCCCTAAGATATGTACCAACGGTGGGTTTTGTTTGTGTCGTGTTGGACGGTCTGGAAACGCGTGTCAAATTGAGATCTCTCCAGATTTTTCGACGGCACTTACAACAGCCCACACTGACCGTGTCAACTCAATGAACCGGAACATCTTGGCTAATCCAACGTTGTTACCACCCGATGGCGATATAGCTCGATACATCTGGGCTCAAGTGGATGCGATGCATCGACTGGATTACAAACTGGGGTCACAAACGGATAACGGTAAGTATGTTTTATCGTTGGTCTGATGTTTCCAATGCTGCACAAGTGAATTCGATCTGATACACTGTGATCAGTAACCCGTTTGCAAATATTGCGGGTGAATGAAATCCAGACCATTGGTTGGGTGGTTGGCCATCTTCATTTGATAGTTGGTTTCTAAGTGCTACTGTTGTTCTGTTTTTCTGTATTCCTCGGTTAGTATTTAACTTTGAGTTGCTAAGTTATTGATGCCGTTTTGTCGTGGATATGTTTTACTAGTTCCAATCATGTTTTGCGCATCTCCACGGAACAACCGCCTCCTTGTATGATGGCCTTAGAGACAAGTGATGATTGGAAGATGGTTCGAGGAGGCCGTTGGATGAAATAGGAGAACTTCAACTAGTGGACTGGCTCATGTATATCCAGCTAGACTACCCGGTTGGGGTTCACGGGATCCTTTCTTATTCTGTGTATTTCCTCAAGTTACCATTTCGCAGTCGACTGTGAACTGTTCCTCGACTTATTCTGTTTGGGTAGATGGCACTGTTTCGGTGTCATGTCCCTAAATGACTTGTTGTACTAGTCGACGACCTGCAGTAGCGCCGTAAATCTCGAACTACTTATCAAGTCCGGTTAGACGTGCATGTCCCTTCTTATATAATTTTCATGTTGGCCTGTTTTCCAAGGCATAGTGGCCTTCAGATCTATCCAAACCAAAGGCCTAGCTATGCGATTTCTGTTGCAGCTGCTGTCTAGGCCATGGAAATGTCTTTTGAGCAATTCATTTTTAGTCAGACCTACCCCACAAAGATTATCAAAGAATATTAACACGTGCTAACGCATCCGGATTGACTGTAATTCAGTGTGACTTGAATTAAAACAACATACCTCTAGTTACTTACATCTGGACTCATTAAAAGTCAGCGAAATAGTGCCGTTAACAGAGAGTTCAGTTGCCTGACGTCTCGTTTATCACAGATAACCTTTTCAGTCGGACCACGAACAAAGATACAATAATGATTAACTCATTTTAAACAGTATTGATGTCTCTCATATTTAATCTCCGAATTTTTTCTCCTATTTCACTTCAGATGACAATCAGAAAACACAACTGAACACACTGTATCTGGTCATCATCCTTGCGTCAGTTGTCGGTGGAACATTTCTAGTTTTGTTCATCTTTATGTTAATTTACCGGTGAGTTTTCAAATCTGATTATATATTCACTAAAGGGTATTGGTTTGAACTGACTCTCCGCACTTAATTTGGCTGAGTAAATTTTGCATCTGAAGTTGACTTGCAGGCGTATTTTTGTTTTGTACTTTTCTGATTCACTTCCAGCCGGAGAGGCCAGACTGGATTTTCACGAAAAAGAAGTCGTTCTCGATGTTTTCCCCTGACCGGAAACAACAAACACCTGGATCAACAATCTGCCCCATACGACGCCAAAGGCAATGGATCACTTCGCCTTTATGAGACCAATGCAGACGGGCACAGTTTCCACTTGCCATTATCTCCCATTCGTTCCCGTGCCACGCGATCAGCAACAGAAAATGATGGATTTGATTACCATAACTCATCATACTTGGCCCGATGGTCTCATGAGCGGCGCTCGCGTCGACACAACAAACGACATGGAAGCCGTGAGAGGGATTATCCTGACACCAGCGACCGTCATCGAGGCCATCGACGTCGTCGCCGGAAACATTGTCGATCGGATCGTCACAGCGGGGATGATCTGGAGCATAGTGGGCGAGGCGCTGGACATCGAACTAAATATTCCGATGGTAGTTTGACCACGGGTCGACGCCTACTGGATGCGCATGGAGTAAATCATTCGGACACTGAATTAGCATGCAGACAAGGGCAGGATTTTGAAGATGAGACCAACAGTATGGATCGGATAATCAAGTTTGGAAGTATGCCCTCCTACAAGTGGGTTTTCAACCTCCTTTTTTCTTGACTACCGACTGTATCAAACCGGAGTTTTCCAATCTAAAAACGTTGATTCAATGTAATTTCAGTGTTAGGACAAAAATGAAAGGGAAGTCAGTAACGGAGTGCGATGGGAGGTATTTTGTTTCAACTCAGTTCTTGTCGATCACTCAACTTATCCGTGACGTTCGAACATTATAAAAAATAAGGGATGAGCACATTGTTGTATTAATGCGAAGTAATCAAGTAAGGAATCATTTATGCCGACAGTTTGTCAGTTTTCGGTTAATAGACAGCGACTATCTCGACGTACGACATAAGTACTCCGTTCCCTTTCGTCACCAGGAGGTGGATAACTGCGGCTGGTAACAGGACTCTACGATTCCGAACGTTCTCATTACATGCTTTATCCGATCCCAACTACACCAACCAATGAGCATTTAAATTATGTAAAGTCGTTTGTTTATGTGACCGCTCTTTTGGTTCAACAGTCACTGCAAACAAATCCGCGTCTTGTACTCAAAAACTCAGAATCTGGTCCGAGCTGGTACAAATAAACAGGCACACTTTACGTTGGACGCGATGAAAACATCTTTAGTTAGGCGTAAAGCAGTTTAGGGTCACCGTCATCGTTTAACGAAGCAACACGCTGAGATACAGTCGCTGATGTATATTATCATGAAAAATCCTAGTTATAGCACGATAATTAACTTGCATGAAGTCTAGTTGTTAGGCCGTGCCCAAGGAAACATTTTCTCGGAACTGTTACTGATCAATCATCGTTTATAACTTCATTGTCCTCTAGTGATTCCATTTTGTTGGGAGAATGTCTAAGCTCTGATCGCTGCACATGGCATTTAGAGCGTCCTAACGTTTCATTACCACTTGAAGCGCTATAACCAGTGCGTATGCCCAGTTGGTCGTGTTCGTATGTATTTTGTGGTGCACTGTCCACCGGGACAGCAATCTTCGGGGGGTTATATGAACGATTTGAAATGCACAAACTCAAATCGAAGCATCAACGCTTGCGCAGTCAGATCGATTCGGCAGTCTGCAGGCTACTCAACAAAGAAGAAACATCAACTACAATGTTCCGTGAGTTTATCAGCGTGCATGGATCGATAGATTCCTCTGGACTGAACTTTTATTCTTGCAAATTACCGAACAAAATACACAACGGGGGTTCATTTCCCCCTTCAAATCTTCTTCATCAATCGACTCGGGGGAGTCTCTCTCGACAAACTAGTATGCCATCCCGCAGCCCCAAAAGACAGAATGCAGGCTTCCCATTTTTTTCGTTTATATCCGTCCATCGGAGATGAGGGTCTTCTAGGATTTGCGTAGCCGAACAAAAATGCATAAAATTAGGAAATACAACATGATTCTAAAGCCGATGAGCATATTTACCAGCACCAATATTTGCACAACCAAACCAGTATGGCATTCCGCAAGATACATGCCACTCTACAATAGGCCTTATCATTAGCTTTGCTTTTCAACCTCTTTGATAACCTTGAACTCGTGCCTTGACGTTTGTTTTTCTATTTGGACTGCACTAACTTGACATTGGACCCTAGAGGACTGATGTTTGGCTTGAGCAGTTGAACGCCTTCTGGTGACTGCTGTTGTTTCTGCTTCCAGCATGTGGGTATTTGATAATCCATGTCTATATATTTTTGGCTGTCTGTGTTTGATTTTAGGCTTCTTACCTACTTGATCTGTTTGCTCTTCATTCGACTTTACACATGATCCAATTTAACATGCCTTTTAAATAAACAACTTGAAGCCTACCAAGCTTTCAAAATTCCTTCGCGTGTCACGTGGCTCCGTAATTTCGAATTCCAAATACACCTAGATTGAACTAGTATCTTGATTTTCGTGGATCGATATAAGAGATAATGTTTTTGTAGCAAGCTCATGCATTCAAATAACTAGCTCTCTCCAGACGTATAGCATTTACCGCAGTCCATACACTTAAGTGCGTACACGACCTTTTTCATCTGTGTTAAGTTATTCTGTTGTTTTCGATTGTAGTCATCTCATAGATTTGGACGGCTCTTAAACAATTATGATTTCTTTGAATGGAAGCAATCGCGAAGGTTTCTCAGATACGTTCTTGACTTGTGGTAAAGTGATCTTTTTGCCTGATTATGCCCTTTTATTTGCACCTCTGTTAATTCCATGCACTGTTCTCATGATGTTTCTTGGCTACCTGGACAAATTGGAAAGACATTTTTCTTACGGCCTCTTCAGTCCTGCTGTGCTGAAGTATGTTTTGGCTGTCGTAAACAGGGTTGAATAGACGACCTTTTCCGATCATTTTGGTGATAGCTGTGAACACTTAGTGCTTGATGTTAATGATGAATGGGAAATCAACTTACGCACTATGTAGCCAAAAGTGGACGCCGCGACGAATGAGTGAACAAAACTAGGTTAGTTGTTGTGTATCATTGGAATAGTGGTTCACGCAACACTGGGGTTCACTTATGTAATTTGCGTTCGTGAGCCTTGCCCACGGTAGCTCAGAGTGGGGCATGTACCTGGAAAGCGGAAGGTCGTTGATTTGTTTCCGGCTCGTCGCGTCGACTTTTGGATGCATAATGCATAGGTGGATTTCCGATTCTACCTGGCTCCTCGTACCACGATAAAACAACCGAAAACTTATGTAGCTAATCTGCACTTATTTCAGAGTGATACGAGGAATCAGTTTCTTGTCATTTTCCGATGCCATGCTAAATTTGGTTTCTTTGAAGATGTCGTCGACCATTTTCTGCCTCCTCGATATGCGAGTGTTTGACAATGAAGAAGGTCTTAGTCAGTCTATCTTCTTTTGCACACAGAGAGGACAAACTAAGACAGAAGAAGCGCCACGGGGAGCGCGGTACGGATACCGACGCGGACAGTCGCAAACCGTCTGCGGATATGTCGAGTGGGTCCAGATGCGTGTCATCGCAGTCACCTCCTCTTGTTCAGTCTAATGGACAAACTATAGCCATTGTCGGTGCGGCCGTTGATTGCTCTCCCACAAATTTCGCCGTCTCTGATGAACCAGGGGGTAGTAATCCCGACCCAACACTTATTTATAATGTGAGCCAATCTAGGAACGCGGGATTGGGAAGTCCATTGTCACCCACTACTCGAACTATGATATTAAACTCAGCGGTTACTTCTGCCGCACCTCCTCCATTATTTCCACACACAACAGAAGCTGACACATTATCTCCACTGAAAACTGGAAGCCTGGTAGTTGGTGCTGAACAAATTCAATCTTTCCGATCGTCAAAATCTCCGAACGCGTCGCCCCAAGGTGACCTTCCTCAAATATTGGGAGCCACAGCGGCATTGATCGGGGCTGGGAAGGCTGGTGCAGCTGCTGCGATCGCCGTGGCTTCCAGTGCAGTGAATGGATCCGGAGGAAGATTTTCGCACACCCCGATTGGAGTAACCGACAGCATTTCACAGGGAAAACCAATACCTGTCTTAAATGCCCTGAATGGTGCAGATGATATGAACGATGTAAGTCGATTTCTCAGAACGGAGGCTCAACAGTAACAGATGCATTTCCTAATTTCGTCTTTGCGCCTAACATTTTATGTTACCACTGTCCCATAGACTGTTATTTCAGTTTAAAAAGTTATTTATGAAAAAATACCTTATCAATTATAAATGATATAATGTTAATATCACAGCGTTGTTGGTAGATGTAATTCACCGACGTTTCGACTACCGTGGGTGGTCTTTCTCAAGGCAAGATTTACAATCAAAAAAATGATAGTAGAAAAAACCTTTGGTGAAAATGTCTTCAATTATTTTCTCTTTTCAGAATATTACTGCATGCTTCACGCACCAGTTTATTGGAAGAGGCATGCCTCCAAACCACTAGGGCCCACTTACCGGGGGGGGGATGAGAACCCGCAGTCGTGACTCTGAAAGTTGGAGTTGCATAGAGCTACATAAAGTCGCATTAGGTCAAGTGTGGTAAGGAACCGGAAGACATCGAGTTGCCCTCTTGAAGCAGTCCCCTATTGTCCTCCAATTTTGAACGTCGGCCCCGAAATGTGACGAGGCGAGTAGGTACGGTTCCGGGAATAATTTTCAAAGGTCACAGTGTTTGTTGCACACACTTTAGTGAGAGCGGATAGATCTTTGCTCACATCGGTTTGACCTTAGTGCGGTAAGGGATATAAATTCCGCGCGCGTTTATATTTCATTTGAAGCCTCAATTCTTGACTATCAGAAAGAGGATTTCATCCGTTTCGGTGAGTAATACTGGATTAGACCTACGTAGGAACCGCTTACTAGCTTCTGCTGTAAGTGATCCTCTTTTAACTTCTGAAGTAGCGCACCATGTCGTGTGTTGTATGTCACGTAAGACGTAAAGGCTCATTTTATGATGCCGTTTCTCCTTTTTAGGTTCACTTTAGTATTGTGATGGAGAATTCCTGGCGGCAACCAGAAAAAGGCATCTTGAAAAACAAAAACGAAGGAGGTGGTCTAACATCTGCTGTCCTACCTGGATCAGCTCATAAATCCAAATCAAGGAAGTCAGGTAGTGATCGTCGACACCGAATTAGTCACCGCAAACATCGACATCACAAAAGAAGTCGATCCGGTGCCCGTCACAGCTGTGGTGAAGTTGATCCCGACTGTTGTTCGCTTGATTCGGAATGTTCCTGTTGTTTAGCAGGAGAGAATGAGAAACGCATAACTCGAGATAGATCCAGTTCCGTACAGGCAGAGGGCTGCGGACGTTCGTCCTCTCGTGATAGATGTGGCCACGCGCAGCGTCGCTCGTATCTCGGAAGTGAGGCCAGTCTGAGGTCGCACAATTCACTCGGCTCGGCTCCTGAAGGTAACGCCAGCCCCAGTTCTTCCGCGTCGAGTCGAAGTGGTCTGTCACCATCCAGCCAGTCCTCTAGTTCATCTTCATTTTCAGATCGAGATGGAGTGGGTGATAACATGCTACTGTCCTCCAGCTCATCTTCAAGTACCTGTTCCACCGCATTAGAGGTTGGGCCAGACGGTCGTATAGGCCGCGTTTCGTCCTCTGGCGATAACGAACGATCCATTGGGACGGCCCATGTGGATAGCGAGTCTGGCTTGCTTGATAGCGAGGTAAGTCACGAAGATTGTAAACATATTGGGGTACATATTTCATGTCATCCAGCCGGATAAATTATAATGGAAACACTAGAATCCTCTCAGGATTCCGTTTTGTGCAAGTAAGTCCAAACAGATATGCACACGCTGTGTTGTACCACCACAGTCTTTCTTCTTGGTCTGTTTAATTTGTTGAAATGTCTTGACTGTCACGTAGGTCAGGCTTCTGTGAACTCTCATGTCCAAGTGATATATTCGCCTTTCATTGCCCAAGGCCATTTCACCTTTGCGTTCCCCAATCATGCTTTACTTTACGAGAACCTGCCTGATTGGCTGGTTTCCCCACCCGCTGCTACTGGTAGCACGTGTCTTCAGACTGCTTACTAGCCACTGCAGTTACTTGCTTGGATTATCTGTCATTCTGATTGCTTCGGGTTCGGAAGTGCATGTAGCCCAGATGAACGTTTTCCTCTCTGCTTTATTCTACCGTATTGACGTACAATCTGATCGTTGGAATGGGATGCAAACGAAAACAATTTCGAATGCTAAAACTGTTATTGATGGATAAAATTGGTGGAAATTATTATGGGTCACTGGTTACCTATTGTTGGCATGCGATTCTAGCGTTCGGTGAGGCTATGTACGCTGGTAGTTAGCACTTGCATATACGAAAGTAAGCGCTACCGTTAGTAAACTCAGAGCTGCCCAATGATTTTCTCAACGCGACACACCAAATCCACAACAGTTCTGCCAGAAACAAACTCACGGCTGCTAAATAATGCATTTTTCAGTAGGAAGAATTAGATGTTAAGTTTTTTTGCCCACACTAGGTTCCGTTGATGACACTGTACACTACTCACAAAAAATTGCCCTACCCACCGAAATGACTGGGACATTTTACAAGACTGAAATCCTTTAAGGAAGCCAACATGTTTATAATGGATTAATGACACTTTTCAAAAATGTTAGGATAATAAAGTTTTTTGAAGTCGTATGTGGCTCCGTGCCTCCCAAAATCTCGTTGCCACTAATCCCGTGTATTGGGCCCTAATGCCTATGGGGTTGCCCCTTCCGCTGCACTTATATCTAAAGTATGTCCAAGGAAGATGAGCGAGCCACCATCATCATTATCATCAGCGCTCAGCGTTAAACATCAAGGCAAACCTCACTGGCCCTAGCTTTCCCCAAGCTTACATTTTTTTACAACAAGAGCGACTATCCAAGGGGAACAGGGAGTGAACCTACGCAGGCGCGAAACAATTAGAATACTAACACACGGATCGCAGTCTAACTGTGCAAGCGCACTCTTTCAATCATTGTGGTTAAACAGAAAATGACAACACGATCGCCACTGTTCACCATTCACTGCCATCTCCTTCAGTGTCTCCAGCCAGCTTGTTGACGAGTCTTTCGGACCCCAACCACGAAGAAGCGAGACATCTACTTCACCTAAGTTCGCTGTACATTTTCTCATCCCACGTTGCCACGCCATTTGCTGACCTCCATATGGCTCCTGCACGCCGTGAGAGGACCGCAAAATCTGGCACGATATGGTAGACGAGTGTTCGCTATACGCAACACGTGACCCAACCAGCGCAGCCTACTAAGTTTCATACACTGAAATAAGGTATTCTGATAGCCGGAATCTTGTATTAGATTGCTGACCTCAACATTACTCACCCGGTCACTCCATTCAATTCTATCCATTCTACGTAGACATCGGTGGTCGAAAACCTCCAACCGACGAACATCTCCCACACGAATATTCCATGTCTCGCAACCGTGCAACAGAACTGAATGCACTGCGGCACAGTACACACGACCTTTCAACTTCAGTGAAAT
>LUCM01003052.1:0-42633 GCA_008360955.1 Fasciolopsis buskii | reverse complement strand
TCTAGAAGGGCTGCTTCAGCCTTCTCACTCAAGACTATTCCTACACCACGTTGACCCACAGCTTGAGCTGCTTCGTCTCCTGAATTGCGAAGGACATATCTTGACGATAAATTAGGACCAGTTAGTTGAATTACTCTACTCTACTGGAATCCTGAATTCGTGTTTTATTGACGCAGCAGACATCAATCGAAAGTGAGTCCATTGTCAGAGCCAAACACGCCTGTTTTCTAGCCTGCATTAAAGTGCGCACATTGAAGGAGCCGAGATTCAGAGGCTGATGAGGCTTGGGAAAATGTGAGCCAACAGACTGAAAGCCACCTACCACAATAGTTCACATTGAACCGTTGCGAGTATCGGGCGTGTTATCAGTGGAGATACTATGGATAGGCGGAGGAGACAGAAGGAACAAAGAGAGTGGTTTGAAGATAGTAGAGCTATTCGGCAATGAGCCGTCGCGATTATCGACCATGTTATCAGTGGGGTCTTCGGTAAATCATATATACACAGGTACTTGATAAAATGAGCACGAATGGATTTTCTGGTTCTGGTGATCCTAAAATTGTAACCCTGGAAAATCGTTTTGATATTCGTTTTCAATAGCGACAAGGTTCAGGATATCGGATTTTCGATTGTGGATAACACCGTGCAGAAATTCCAACTACCTCCGACCATGAGCAAGATGTTTGTTCAGGTTTACACCGAGACTCCATTGTGGTGTATTATTCCTTTCATCATGTTACTCTTACTAGGTTTAAAAATATGGATGTCCTACCTCTCTTCTTCTTAAGATAATCGTTGAATGACTAAGATACCGACTCTAGGTTTCAAATGGTCGGTTTCCATAGTTTGTCTTTCCTAACATAAGTTTGGGTTACGTTGACTCAGTAGGTTAATAGGAGTGCGCCTCTTTGGTCTAAATCTGTTTTTGAATGTTCAAGACAGTTTGTATGAAAATCTTAGCGTGATGGGTCGCAGATCACACCTGCTGAATGGGCTCATTTAGATCCAAGAGCTGTCCCTGGGTATTGGACATCTCCAGTGTGGCGTTTTTGCGTGGTCTCTCGCCACGTGGGCGCTATTGATAGTCACCCGTGATTCTGAACCGATCTGATCCTCATAAAAACCTCCTGAACTTAGTTCATGGTGCACCGGACTGTATTACGTAAGACGCAAATGGATTCGGTTAGATTAAAGTATTCCGAACCGGAAACAAGGCTATCTGACCTCCACACTTCAGGTCGAGTTAGGGCTTATGGCCAGCTTCCGCCACCCTTCGTCGTCTCCAGTGGAGTACAGCAAGGTTGCACCGTTTCCATTTCTTTTCAGCTGTGTCATACAGGATGTTTTATCGAGAGCTTTATCTGGTCTTCTAAACGGCTGTCTTCTAGCGAGTCCTCTGACAAGCACTGCGTTTTCCCTTTACTGATTGGGTTGTATTCATAATATCCATTCAAAATAACGCGTTGCGTTTGCGGCCCAATGGCCATCTCTTCCTCCTGCCCTTTCCACTTTTTCTTTCTTAGGACATGCTTGGAGTATGAGTGCAGTGCAAGGGACATGTTCCACAACCACTAGGGTCCATTACGCCGGAGGGGGGGACGGTGACAGCTTTGACCCTGAGACATAGAGTAGCGGAAAACCAGATAAGCTCGCGACAGGTCAGGCGTGGTATCCAGCCGGGTGATAGCCAGTTGCTGTCTACCACCGTATCGCGTAGAACCATTCGAGATTGCGTATAATCAAGAGGCGCTTTCTGTAGGGTTCGGGATTCTGCGCAGCCTCACGTGTGCATCTATTACGATATCTACTCAACTCTATCGCACTCGCTGAAGTCCTCGCGAAGTAGGTCTCTAACGTAATGATTCTGTTTTTGGACCCAACGGAATCACCATCAAATCGTTCTGATATTTTCTTTTTTCTAATGGCCATAATGTTTACACGAGCCAACCTTTTACGTTCAGTGAGTTTGTTTTGCTTAGTACTGGGTTTTACTTTACCCAAAATATGAACCGTAATCCTCTCGAGGAATTTCCCATCCAGTACATTTATTAATGAAGTTGGTGACATAATCCTGTTTATTGCAAATAGAAACGACAAAATGCAAATTATCAAGGAATGTAAATTTTTAGCACTGATATTCACCATCTGATATGATTTTGCCCGCCTACTGCATTGGTGTGCGATCTTTTCAAAGAATTCGTGCCCGTTCTTGGAGGTTTCATTTTGTTTATAATTGAAATACAGCTTTGTTTTTGGACAACAGCAAAGGTTTTCGGCCTCCATCTTCCAGATTCGGCAATTTAACATTCCTCCTCTTTTTGACAGCCGTAATGCAACGTGGATTTCCAAGGTTAGCGTGTTTATGAACGTGCTGTCTTTCAGATGTTTCCTGGGTCACATTATTGCGCAGCACCGTTAACCTTTTCATTACGGTTCTGCGTTCTAGGCTCACAGATGCACTGCACAACACGGACGGGATGGATGCCATCGTCATCATCACCGTCGGCATCGAAATCGGAGTCGACATCATTATGGTCATGGTCGTCATGACCATAAGCAGCATCGTTGTGGATCAGAAAATGCCGTATCAGCGGGATGTGCTGGTACCGTGGGCCCTAACAATCCTATGGATAAAGGTGATAATCCGGGGCCAGAGTCATCTGGTTCTTCTCTGAGTCGCACAACTACTGCTGGCTTGTCTTGCGGCTCATCATCCTCTTCCGGTCTTCTCACTCCTGGTTCAACACATATGCATCGACGACACCGGCTAGTTCGAAATCGTCGGAGCACGGACGATGATGCGACCACATCGGGTTCCCATCAAAGTAGCCCTATCCCACCAGCACCAACCATCCTGTGCAATGCAGGTCAACAAACCGATGAGATTAGCTTGCTGAAAGCTGCTGGGATGACAGTAGCGGGAAATAAAAAAGGTGAATGACTCAGGAAGGTATATTTATCAGTATCGTGCTCTCCCTTTCTCTTTCCCAATGTGCATGACTCTGTGCCTGTCTCTAGAATTAACACTGTGTTCGTTCGTGTTTGGGTTCGGACCTATTCCAAACCTTACCGAAAAACGCGTATTGCACTGGATGGAAACATTTTGATTCCGAGCTATCACTGAAGTAGAATCCTTTTCCTTTGTTATTGTTTCCGACCTTCATTGGACAGCGTCTCGATAGTCTTCTGGACATTTATGAAGTCATTATGAACTAACTATTTTTTCTTCCAGTTCTCAGCAAATAACATTGTTTGTGGCTGTGATAAAACTAGTTGAGCGGTGTTTGTCACCACGTGTCAGATTTTGAAACAACCTTTTCTTAGCCGACTTTTCAGTACGTAGGCTGGTCGCATTCTCCAGATTTGCTCCATAAAAAAGCCACAAACTCAACAACAGACGCAAAACCAAACAGTTTCACTCACAACAAGCTGCTCGTTTTCAAGGTTGACATAATCACTGTCACCAAATTACACTTCTGTGTTGCAGATACCTATCCTCTAATTATTCCTCGTTCTTCCGCATTTAATTTTCCATTCAGAAACTTATTAAAGAGGACGGTATTTTCGGAGACTCACGTGACTATTTGAGATGTGGTTGGAATGGACATGCGGAAGAAAGTACAAAACATCAATAGTATGTGATTATATGGTTCACGAACTTATCTTCGCTCAATCCACAGTAGTTCCTTAAGAGTGAGTTAAGCGAGAATATGAATAATTTCGTGCCCGTACCCTTGCAAACCAATAACGGATAGACACCATATCATATGATGAGTTTCAGCAGACGTTGGAAAGATTTCTCAGTAGCGTAATAGATTTCTAATGAGAATGAAACAGCCATACCTTGTTTCTATGGTTTCCTGGTGGTGAGTTGAGCCATGATATCGCATGAGGTTATAGTCTGAGATCTCGAGTTTAGTACTTATTAGGTCCCCTGAGTAATTTAAACCATTTGCTCATTTAACCCTTTAACTATGTCAAAGTTTCAGCACCAAACAAACGAATGAAGTTCTTTACTGGCAATTCAAGTTTATCTCCGTCGTCAAACGTGTTTATCTTTCGCTTGTCGTTGAAGTAAACAACGGTTTTCCTTCGTCCGGCCCAATATCAACCTCGTTTTACTGTGACAATATATAGTTCTATGACACTTCAGTTTTCAGTGATATTTGCCGGTCTCTCCAATGGTGTCTTGCATCTTAGAGACTATCAGGCGTGTGTCCCTTCTACGGCATTCACGATCCAAGCTTTTAACAGAGAGAAACTACAAGCCTTCCTGATTGTTTAGTATCACGTGTTCCCATTCGGGATTCAATGCACTGACTTCATTCAGATTTAGTTATTACTCGTCAAATGTATTGTATTCATTTTTGAACGAATTCGTTGTGGTTTCAGAACAATGTCATTGTTGTTTTGGAGCACTGCTTCGGTATAATCTTCCTGATCCTTCTCGGGTATATTACTTAATGTTGCATTATCGTCCGGGATGAAGGGCTCAGTCATCGCTCAGTATTGACATAAACATAAACTCTCTTGGCCACGTTGTTCGAGATCATTTCAGTTAAATTGCTCGCTTTTCTTCTTCCATTACTGATTGCACTTGTTATGATCTTCTCTGTTTAGATGGTAAATCCTCATTTTCACATGCCGACGATTCAGAAGGCGAATGGGAGGAGGTGGAATGCAGCGAATCTGCTTGTGAGGAATGCCAAGCCGCTTCTTTGGCCAATATGGCTACTGATATTACTGCAAGTACAAATAATTCACCGGCACCACCACCCAGTGCTCCACAGACAAACTCGGTCGGACATCATGAACCCACGAAACCGCTTGATAATGCCGGCCAATTGCAGCTAGTTGGGATGACAAACGCGGCTTATTTGCCTTCGATGCGCTCAAGCGGGGCGGATGCAAATATGTCGAACACTTCAATTGCATATCAGCAACAATCAACGGCCTCCTCTTCTCTAGGCTCATCCAAAAATTCACGGATCGGCACGCCGGCACCAGGTATACCGATTTCACAAATGAATTCGTTTGTTACTGGCACGCAGTCACCTCAGGGAAGTGCTCTTGGAGTAGGTAATGTGAAGTATGGCGTCACAAATCGAGCGGCCTCGTCCTCATCTTGCTCATCGTCCTCGGTTGCTGGGCCCAACCAAGCCGTACCCAGGCCAATAATGCCATCTTCGAAATCAGGTCAGAATGCCCATGGTTGTCCTATTTTTGTAATCGACCAAATCCGTGATGTGAGTAGACATCGCTAGGAGTCGAGAATGATGCTGGATTATAAATTATCCATACAAACATCTTTTAGATGTGAAGAAACTGCCGAAGAGCAAGAGTTATCCAGCTTAGTCAGCTGTGTAGTTAAATGAAGTGGCATAAGCCTCAACTGTTGCATGGCATCGATGATGATACAAGAGAACTATTTGTGAAATCTCTTCTTGATCGACTGGTCACGTACCGTCATGATTGAATTGGCTCGGCCACCACATCTTTCGCGATAAAGTCTGAACTAGCGAATCAGATTAATCTGCGGTCTGGTTTGTTGGTGGTTCTATATTAGACCTGTTTGAGTTACTTGAAAACTCTTCGGGAATTAGTTTGAAGAATACGGACTAACAAATAAGATTTTTTAATGACCAGTATTTATCTTATTACAGCCCAAAAGAATAGTTGATGATTGGGGGCACAGCAGAAGAAAGAAATACTAGAGATTGTAGAGTCCATAATCGTTGTGACACGGGTATTTGGATGAACATGAATAAGCAGTGGGGGACTTTCTGACCAGTCTATATTCTTCGAATTCGTTTTATTTGAACGTTGGTTCTATTTAATTAGAATTCTTAGAAAATGAAAGGGTTCCTTTTAAATGATCTACACAAAAAGCGTTTTGTTGTTGGTTGATATTATTACATGCGCGAAATGTGCTATGATTTTTGTCGAATGTGTTAGAACTTTTATTTTAGTGGCGGATTTCGTCTAGGGGAAGTACCGTTGACTCAAACGGCAGATTGGTTTGAGGTGAGTTGTTAGTTTTCACATGTGAGAACCATCAAGAATTGACTCTGTTTTGGATTTTTCAAACATCGAATTCTCATGTTCCAACTGGGTATGGTGAGGAGTTTAAGAAAATAAAGCAACTTGTGATTTGATATGTGATGGCTTTGTGTGCCCCAACAACGTCGTCGCCGTTTTCCTTTAATCAGTGGACATTCCGGCTGCAATGATTAGTCTTTGTTACGGTGGATTTACAAATGCTTGTAAAATTATTGCTAACAGTAGCATTATTGCAACCTGGTTCACTGATTTAAAGTCAAAACATGAGTTTTGTTGTGCAGCCTGCACTATTCTCTCTCATCTTTGCG
Organism: Fasciolopsis buskii; assembly: GCA_008360955.1. NCBI lineage: Eukaryota > Metazoa > Platyhelminthes > Trematoda > Plagiorchiida > Fasciolidae > Fasciolopsis > Fasciolopsis buskii. The sequence goes on along the minus strand of LUCM01003052.1, from coordinate 36,265 downwards.
AAGTGGCTACCTTGCGTAGAGTAGTTTTGTAGCAAGCACAATGAGCAGTTCAGGAATAAAAATAATACCAGGCACGCATTTAAAGAGACATATATTATGTACACAACCTGAAATTATTTCAATTCAGAAATAGTAAACTGATCACCAGCACGCACTGTTTGTATAGCTTTCAGTATTCACGGATTGACAATATTTCTATCAACTGCAACCCATTGAATCAATCGCTTGCTATGCATGTTACATTGGTTCCGCTGATATCAATTCAATTAGTTTGCTTTAGGGCGTATTACAGTTTGGAAGCTACATGGGAGGCGATTCTTACGCCTTTATTGTTAGTCGTGGTAACGGAACCAAATTAATCGATTTTTTCAGGTCCGGATGAATTTCCTAATCAGCATAGTGAACCGGAGATGGATGCACACTTGCACCACACTCCGGTCTCTCGAATCGGTCCATTCTACACGACCATGGGCGTCGGACCCACAGGACTCGTTCTGAATCCGGGGTTAGCCATGCTGACTCCCGCATCGACCACCTCGTACACGATGGTGCCAACCCCATCGCATTTTCTCCCTCCACCACCGCCACTATCGTCACTACCACCTCAACCATCTGCACATCTCGGATCAGGGATCATGCAAAATGTAACTCAGGTTCGCCGTGATTCTTATCCAAACCGTCTCCAAGCTTCAATGGGTCCCGACGAATCGCTTGGATTGTTGAATCAAACATCCTGTCAGTCCACAAGACCTGTTCCCATGGGGCCAGGAATGATGGGGTCTTCAGGTACGTGATGAGCTATAGAAGTGGTCTTTTAATATCAAAAGTACTACTATTGTATTTCTTAGTTAATATGAGTATCCAGAAAACCCACTAGTTACAAACTCGAGATGGCATTCATAATTACCAAAGACTTGGTTTTGCCTTTGTTACAGCAAAAGAGACGCGTCATCGCATTGTTGGCATACGGATATCGGGTAGTATTGTCACGAAAACAGAAGGCTCTTCTTGTTACTCATAAGTTTTAGTCGCCCCTATTCGGAAAATGACCTCAGCACGCTCGTCAAGGACCGAGTTCGCATTATCCTTAAAGGCTGATGAGAGTGACTATTGGGACTGGACAATACACGGTTGTCAGCGGTAGTTGAGCATTGATATCTTTGCGACGTTGCTATTTCGTGGGAAACGGCAACTTTATTTAGTCTAGCTGGTTAATGCATATAAATTATTCTGACCTATTAGGACTATGTATTACTTCGTCACCCAAAGGTCCGAGTACCTAGTTATTGGTTTCTTTAACAGTGATTTGGGTTTTTTAGACTATTGCATTCAAACCCTTTATTTGTACGAATCTTTTCTGTGCAAGTGGTCAAACACAGATTATGAGATGCAAACATTTCGTTTAACCGTCTTAAGCGTGCATGTAAAACGTTAATTGACTTTAGGATGAGATGGGGAGCAACCAAATGGAAGACAAACTTTGTCGAAAAAACCAATAAAATGTTTGGCGAAAGCCGATTGGCTAACGCCAGGGCAGACACATTGCGGTGGTTCGCCCGAAGTCAATCTGGTAACCGAAGTTTTCGCGATTGACGGAGCCGGGTTTGTAGTCCTCGTTTTTTTCGGGTGAAGGATAAGTCATCTGTTTCACTAACCACTTGGAGACATATTCTTCCCATTCGCTGATCATGGCACCGATCCGTTCTGCCTATGTATGTATCCCCGCAGCTACAGGTGAACTGGTTGATTATGACGGGCGTTTAGGCCGGGCCCCTTTGCAAATTGTCTGTTGGGATTCGATCAGAATGTCCAATTTAGCCGATAATTCTTTTCCTCGAGTCGACAATTTTACAACGCGGGTGCCACTGTCGGAACTCCGAATTGTGAGCTTACCAACCAGAGGAACTGTCAGGTGGTACGAAATAAAGTAATTCAATTATCTGTTATTTGCTTTGACCGACACAGCAGATCCGATTGCTTTTCGACTTGAGTACCGGTTTCGGCTAAGGCATAATTTTCCGTTGACAATACGTGATCAAAGCATAAAATTTACGAGCCGGAGAGAATCTGAAAGAGTTCCCTAATATTTTTGGACCAAATTTTAAGTTTGGTAAACAGACCTAGTTAAAAGTGATAGATACTAGGGGATCCTTTTTCGATAACATTTCTTATCCCACCCCCTTGATCCGTGTTTTTTGTCCTTGCTTATTAACGATCGCAGATCCAAATGACGCTTATTACCAACATCCTTATGAAGAAGTGGCCACTGATGACTACGCCGAGGCGAGCAATCACCACCAGTTACAATCGGACGCAGTTTATCCAAGCAATCATATTTACCATCAGCATGGCCTACCGATGCTAAATAATGGAACAGGTGATAGCCTTGTCAACGGATGCATCTACGAGAAAGGCGAGGGGGATGAAGAGGAGCGCCTCAGTCTAGACGAGGGTCATGTAGGATCGCTGGGACCAAGTCCATTGGTCACAAGATATGATTCATCGGTGGGCACCTCGCAGATTTTATCGCACTACCCACATTCGACTGCACAAGACCCTCGACGTGGCGGTCCGCAACCCCTACGGTGGTTAGACACATCCGTTTTGGGTGCGAATTTGGGGAAGCATAACACTGCTGCTGTGAGTCTTCTCGGTGGAAAATTTCACTACTGTCATTATTGTGGAAGTTCACTTTATATGTATATATATATATATATTCTGCGCAAATCTGATTGCAGATAGTGTGCCATCGAAATCATGGTGAAGGACGCTAACAGTGGGCGACAAAAGAGAAGGAAAAGGATACAGTATAGAGTTCACAACATATGCCAGTTCTTCCATTCCTCATCTCGGTCAACCATCGGGATCCATGAGTCCTCTGCAGACTTGACATTACCTGATTGCCCAAACCTAAGTAGAGGGCTGACTTGGGTATTTCTTCCCCGAGCTTTTGAACAAACGGTCTAACCCACAAAGCAGCAAGATGATCTGAGGGTCACGTAACCCACTGGGGACTGGTGACTGGTGGATCATTTCATGCGCCCTTCGGGTAGGGCTAAACATCCTGGGTGCCCAGTACACTTCTTCACCACGGACGTTGGTGAGCACGCAGCCATGTGCTTCGTACGTCGCCAGTGGTTCGTTTGGAATCAAAGTTTAACCAACTACCCTAGATCGATTATCAATGATTAGTCAACCCGATGGAGGGTGCCGACGTTCGCCTTCCTCCTGGCAGTTTAATAGGAACATTTTCGCCACAAGAAGGCAGTGCGTAGGTCTTCCTCGGCAGATGCTGTTTGAGGCGCTCCTCACTTAACAGCAATTCGAGAGGCGTTCAGGGCGAGTAGCCAACTCAAAGCTTGAGACACCCACCCCGGACCATGCTGAGGCATTTGGAGGCTAATGCAGGGAAGACCGTCAGTAGGTTTTTTTCTCAGTTTGATTTGACTAAGTGAAATTCGAAATGCGATCTCATCTATGATAATTTCCATTCAATCGTTCTCTGAAACAGGTGACTGTCGATGTATCCGTAATTTAATAATAAAGTTCCCAGTACCTGAAATCCATTTACTAGTGATCAGCTGACATCTTAACAAGTACTCGCATTGAAAAGCGCCATGAGCAGGACAGTAAAACTGCTCAACGGTGGATAATATTGTCCCTAAGGGATCTCATACATATGAAGCGTCTACTAATGTGCATATACTAACTTGGAATTTCAATGGGCCTTTTTCAGTGTGTATAAATTCTTGATTAACATTAATTGTCCTCGTCTTACATCTTACAAAGTAAACTCATGCACCATTTTTTTCTTTCTGAACAATTGAGTCCTATTTGTCTTACATTGAAACTTTCAAAACTCGCCGAGCACCATACTCACTAGCCTCTTAAAATACACCGTGGCTCTATCGGATCACCTCCGAATTTCCTACAAACACCATAAAAGTACCCTGGGTGTGGTATCACATTTAACTCATTCTAAGTGTAAACTGCTGAACCACTCTGCAAAGTTTGATGAATGTGTATTTCTCGGTTATTCTCGTTGATGAGGACAGCTGGTAGGAGGGAACAACAACGGCGCCCGGAATCCATTTATCAGACAAGTTCAATTCAAGTGGTTACCTTAGTACATAATGAGGACACGTGACTGACCAATTGGGGACAAATCCAGCTACAGTGCGGGTTAATATAGATCGTCCGCCATACGACTAACTTGAAGTCAGGATAACAGAGAGCCATCCACCAACATGACATCGTTTGCTAAATGTTTATACCATTGTCTCTGTATTACTTCTGCTTTTGACTTCGTCGCCCCTCATCACTTTTGTTTCAGCAGTCCCAGTCTTTTGGATGCCCGCCTTATTTGTATGCTCGGCTTACTGACTATTGTGATGGGCGTATCCGACGAAAAGTCGTTGAGATTTTCAACTATCAACTGGTTCTTTAAAACCCTGTTTTTTCACTAATTATGGCGGCCACAACAGTAGCTCTTTTGGTTCTCTTAATAAGTGCGCGAACGATTTGGCCATATGCCAGTCCGTATCCGTTAATAATGACCTTCAAGGCACTGTGAATTTTCCAGAACGAAATTTTCCTTCACTAAACCTTTTCTGGTATTTCGAATTTATTTCCTCTCTGTGGAGCTTTGTATTCTATCCAAAATGGATTCTGTTAGGTATGGTGGGGTCTGTTTAACCACTCACCGTCAATCATCTCATATCGTCGATGCCTTTCTTTTCATATCCGAAAACTGAGGCGTCTTTGTGCTATGCCTATTGTTATTACTGCCTTTGTTTCTCAGTGAGTGTTTCTAATCTCACTTTGTTGTTCTCCAGTCATCCCTCCGGAGAAAATTTTGAACTGTTACGCCACGATATCTTTTTGATTAGTCTTGTCTTCCGTATCCTGTTTGCCGGTCTGATCGACATCATGTGACCTACACACAGGTAGGTTCCTGTGAGAAATTTACCTGGAAAATTCACAGAAATCTCCTCGATGATAGTTTTATTTAACGTCGCTTATACACCAGGACCTGATCCTATTTTCCAGTCACTCCTTTCGGACTTAGCCCTCTACAGAAGCTCCTCGGTCGACCACTAGTTAACAAAGATATCATCACCATCGTCCCAGGGGAAAAATTTCTGACTCGCACTGCCTTAATTTCTGAATAGCGTTTTACATCTGATCTCTCCGTAATATAGAGTGAAAATTTTTGCTTCTGAAATGCAAGCTTGTGTTTACAAATAAAAGTCTTACGGGGTAATAAGTTACAGATGCAGATTCCAGTTCCTTTTTACTGATTCCGCTCGTTTATGCTCTGTATAAGCAAGTTAAACGGCTCAGATCTCTTGGGTAATTTGCTATTTTAACACACATCTCAAAGCTTAAATCAACTATCTAATCTAATGATAAGTCACCTCGAGCACACAACCACCAAACTTGTTTTCCATTATTCCCACTTGCTGTCACTAGTCAGATCCAACTAACCGTCCAGATAGCAAATCCACATCCGGTATGACTGATGCGGAAGATGCAGAGAGTGAGTTCAGTCTGTCCGCATTTCGTCGTGACGACATTCGACTTCCATTGTACGCGTTAGGCTCGATCACCGGACCGACGAACGGATCACGGGGTGCATTGAAATCGGGACATCTACGTCAACAGGACAATACACGCGCATCGATTCGTGGTTCAAGTGAATTAGGAACAGAAATTCGGAGTAACGATGGCACGTGTGATGAGTCTGACGCGAGCTCTTTACCCGAAGCCGGATGTGATTTGGTTCAACTTGCTCAATTGGACGTGTCTGGTCGGCCGAATCCACTCTTAAATGACCTTGCTCGGCAACAGGTAAGCTTATTATGATGCCTTTGTTGTCAGAAACCGAAAATTCCTCCATCCATAAAACATCGGACCATAGATTGTTTGAATCTACAATATCGTGACACACTTCTGGACTACCATATTCGACTGTGCTCTTAAGTCTTCTGCTTGAAATCGTTTTATGCAAAATAGTAATTGCATTCCAAAGCATCTCATTTTTTAATTTTCTGATCCGGAAAGTCCATAATCAAGCAACTCGGTGTCGAATTACATAAAAGCAAAACGTAAAACTTCCTATGAAGAAAATTAGGAAAGGTACATAGGATCTTTATCACTCCACCACGGTAGCAAGCTTGCTGGCACCCCATCCTTAGTATTTCATAAAATGTTCACGTGGTAAATGGTTTGAAAGTCACAGTAAGACCTTAGCTTGACAGGGTGTGACTGCTTATGCATGTCCGTGACAGGATGTCTTCACTCAAGTCGAAGACCAAATCATGCTTGGAGGATCAGTGGGCAGAAGGATGACGAATAAGCCTCATCATACCGCAGGTGAATGCAGATTTGAGCTGAAAACGCTATCCGAAGAGTGAGTGGGAGAGTACGTGATCCGAGACGATGGACTTCCACTTCCATTTTATGGAGAATCATGTCACTCATTCGTTTTATATTGGGATCATGCAAGGTGTCACAAACGGTTGCGGCTTGGTTGATTTATCCGACGATAATAATAACGGAGGACCAGGAAATAAGTGGAACACATTGATTAAGCCCAAGTGTTCACTGCACTTGAGTGTCTTCAGTGTCGTACACTAAACCAAATGGTACGACAAGCTGTCCTGGCTAGAGCCCTTGACAATTTTAAGAAATGTATGCTTCGCTTCCAAAGCGCGAATACAAGATCCCAAATCTGCAATCAATCTTCTTATCCCGGACACAACTCCTTTCTCTGGCTTTACTTTTCGCATGTCGGGTGATTCGATTTCCAGTGCTTGCGATCATGCTGGAAGTCGGCTCCTCCTCAAGCATCAGACCTAAGTGGGCATTGTTGAACGGGATTTTAGTCAATAATTGTTTATGTGCAGTTCAATTGGACGGTTATGTACGCGCCAATAGAAGTCGACTAAAGTGTCGTTGTCTGTTTATCGTATCTGCACTCTTTCTTGAGACCAAAAAGCGAATTCCACTAGGACGTCTTCGAAATTTGCGTTCAGCGGACACTGCGGTTGCTCCTGGTGATTTTAACCCTTAACTTGACCACGAGTGAACCGGCAGCGGTGACCGTCTTACTCAGATCTGTTTTGATCATAGATTATATCAAGCACAAGCGTTTGGCATAAAAAGTGACATCGGCTGACTTGGCGCCCTCCTTTGCCTTCACATAACTGAACACAGATCGACTGCACAGTCGTTCGTTACTAGTGGCGTGGTTCACGCCCATGGATCCAGGTTACCTATTTAGTCTGTGCTCGCTTTTGTCCGCGAATAGTCTGTGGTCACACAAACAGGGTGCACACGGATACGTCCTTTCGGAGGCCACATACAATACCGTACGCAAATTACTGAGATGCCAGCTGACCAGAAGCCTGAGGAACGACCGCCAGCAGTGGATAGGGAAGTAAAGATAGCTGCCGCTGTTGGCAACCGTCGCAACATATACCGGCCTGCCACAAGTACTGCTCCAACATAATCAAATGCAGATCAGTTGGTCAAGAAATCCCAAAATCCAATGACGTAATCTCAGTAGCGTCGCCTAGTGTTGGGTTCAGTTTAGTTGGCCACTTTTTACAACGGAAATCCCACATACCGCTGCAACTGTACCAATCCAGCTTCATATTAGTACTCCATTCGAAATGGAGGTCATGAATGAAATTGGTTCACTTGAAAAGCATAACGCAGCTGAACAAGACGAGCTGTCTCCGTCTTTCCAAGGACGGTGGCGAATTGCTTACGTCGGAGTTAACAGAAGACCTAGGATCAAGCTGAGCAAAGAAACAGATTCCTAAGAACTAGTGCGAACTGGCGATTGTACCGATTCACACGAAAATGATAGATCCATATGTAGAAAGCATAAAAGAATTGGTGTGGTAGGCACAACATTCTTACTGTTCCTATATACTATTCTCTGTCGACAATCGAACACTCGTCAAGAGTGTACGCATAAGAATCAAGCCGTTTTCCTATCCGTCCAGAGTTTTCACCAACCACATCTTTATTCTAAGATAAATTTTGGAACACAGGCACGGATTCCCTAAACCCATGATCTCCGTCATCCTTGATCTGAAAATAGCGTTCCATTCAGTAGATGGTGCGTTTCTGTGGCGCGTCTTCTCGCTGAAGGGTGTATCAGAAAAACTCATGTCACTCTTCCAGTCGTTGTACCCAAACTGCCGAAGCTGGTTTCGTGCTTATCGTGGTCAATCATCTGAGTTTCTCATAATAGGCGGTGTTCTTTACGGTTACCCACTGTCAATCTTTTTCTTAACTTTGTTGTCGAGATGCCTATGCGAATCGCATTGGTGTTCGCTCACAGTGAACTGTCTGACTTAAAATACGCGGACGATGCTGTGCTTCTGAGTGGAGGTCCAGGTAATTTGGAAGCATTTCTCGACCGCTTTGACGACAGTCTAGCTATGTTAGGAGTGTTTGTCACCTTAAATATGTAAAATGTTGTTCCAGGACTGGATTGGTTCGAAGCCGAACCTTATTCTTGCAGGAGGGGAGCCGAGGGAAGTGGAAAGTTTTTGTTACTTGGGCAGTTTCATCTCGCCAGATGATCATGTATACAAAAGGCTTGACTAGCATTCACTAGCATTCGAGGCATCAGTAGCATCGGTGTGGCATCCGTTTATGGACTAAAGATCGAGTCTACGCAACGTTAGCAAGATCAGACTTGCTGTACTGCTCAGAAATGTGGCCACGAAGGCCAGAAGATGTGTGAGGACCTTCAGTGTTTGCACATAGTTCCCTTCGTAGTGTTGATCGAACAAGGCTGTAGAACTTTTCGAGTAATTGAGAGGTTAGGTGTAAGGTACTTTGCTCTACTGTTCGCTCATTAGAAGAGATATTGTATCTGAGTATAATAAGAAGACTGGGACATGTTTTGCACATGTCCACAGGGCGCCTGACTTGCTTAACTCTTTTCCTCGAGGTAGGTAGTGATTGCAGAACGAGTCGGGGTAAACGGTTGATTTACTGGCTAAAAGGGGGTGAAAGTCCTAATCAGTCGACCGGTTCGTGAAGGTGCAGCTAGACCGATGTTGCATTTGGGTCCCGGGGGATGATTAGACATAGTACGGCATATAGCGCAATGCCGCAGTCAGTATTACTTCGCAGTTGTCTCTTGATTTTTTTTCTCATTCTCTTTCTCAGTTTCACGTAGGCGGTGCTGTAGAGTGGAAACTAAATCAGAGGACATCACTACTAGGTTAGTGATTTTAAGCACTGAACTGATTTAAAACAAACGAAAATGTGAACTTACAGATATGCGACAAACAACGACTAGAATGATATTTATCCCGAAGCATCGCGTTTGCTTCTTTACGAGCATACGACTGTATTATGGTGCATACTAAACAAGTTCGAATTTCCGCAGTTTGTCATTACGCTGATTTGACAATGGATCGTCTTTTGTCGGATTGCTATTAAGAAGGCACTCCACAACGTTTTATGTTTGCGTTTTTTGACTTTAGGCTCATTCTCGTCGATGGGGGCAATGTTGTCCTTCCGGGTCGAATGGGTCTTCGCAACCAGTTCCGCAGAACTACGCGGTAACTGAAGTGGGACGACTCGTTTCACCATCATTTACCTGTTCTGAGAGTGTGAGCACGTCTCCGATTGGGAGTCACCGAACTACTGGTACCGAAGCTCATACGAGTGTTGTGCGTAACACGTAATCACCACGAGAACTGTGCTTTTTGTGAGCTTGCAAACGAAGAATGAAAAACCAATCCAAAACAACCCCCCCCAACCAGCCCTTCTCACCTTTCATCTGCTCCTGTGCACGCATTTTTTAGTCTACGGACAACCAATCGCTAAACTGCTTCCTACCGACCTCATTTTCTCTGCCTATCAAATATCCCCTGCCAAATTATTGCACATCGGTTACCACCGGAGAAAATAACGATTTCTGATTTACTGTATCATAGTTTAATCGAGCACTCACAAGTTCTTTTTGTTACTCGCTTTTAGTCTTTTCACACTATTCTTATTCTTCCCCACCATACTTCTCGCGCTGCTGTGGCTGGCCTTGATTTCACGCGTCAATTCATCTGGGTTCCTTAATGTTTGTTTCTACTAACAAATCTATCACATCACTCGAAATTGCCTTCATTTTTGTATATTGTCCCATCTTATCCTCACGTTACCATCCAGTTTAATCTTGTGCAAAATCAAAACACGAATAATCGCTTGATTCCCGTTTTACTCAATCCCCGTCTGATCCGTCCCGGTTCTACGAATTAGCGGTTAACAGTTAAATTTGCGTATAAAATTGTCAACTCAATCGGAGTTTGATAGCATTTACAAATGTTTGTTTACGAGCAGGTGCTATGGCTCCCGAAATATTCGGATGGGCTGAACTTAGAATATGTATAACAAATTTGTGTTTTAGCAACAGTTGTACATAGTTGTTTTCGATATCTATCTTTTTCATATTGCAAAAATTCTCATTTGCTCGCCCATTGCTGCTACTGATTCGTTTCACCATGCCTGAATTATCACGCTCCTGTAATCTGATCCCCCTTTTGACTCTTCCAAAGATTAAGCAGTAAACATACCAATTTCTCGTGTTTCTTCTGCAGATTAAAATACTGTTCTCTTTGAAATTCGGCCAGTCCTGTCTTTGCGTTTCAAATGTATCAGGCCTCAGAATATGAATTCAAGAAACAGGTGCACATAAAAAACAAACATCACCCGTCGCTGCTTACGCGACTACTGGGTACGCCAGCCCCGCATATCTGATTTTACCACCAAGTAGAGTTAGATTTTTACGAAATGTCATCGCGCGTTCAAGTGAACGAATGAAGGCCAGTAACATGAGCGAGAGGGCCGACATGCCGCAGTCGCAAGAATTGGATGGGGTCACTAGTTGTGTATGTCGATGAATTTGGCTTTATTCCAGCTACAATGGTGAATCTGGGATTTACTGATCCCGAACTAAAGAGGAAACTCGATTTTTTTCCAAATTTCTCTAGGGTAAACAGTTTGTTTTGGGGATTTTGAAAATCATTCAGGTAAGCCCATCAACGAGACTAATTCTACTGTACCTTACCCATATTCAATCTTTATTTGTCCCTAAAGGAACTAGCGGTCCATATTTATACTGGTACATTCAGCACAACGCAAAAAACAAGTATGTTTTCCGTTATTCGTACTCATGCCAACACAACATTAAATATGGTTGGAGGCTCCTAAACTTCCCTGACCCACTTGTCATCATCCAACAAATGATTTACAAACTGATCAATTACACACACACGCACACACATTGACTGCTAACCGACATTTTCCCTTGATCCATCTTCAACCATATTTAATGCTATGCATTGGCATGAGTACGGATAACTGGAAACGAGCTTCTTTGCCACGTTGTGTTGTTTTCAATGTGTTCTGTGGGATTTTTCAAATGTTGCATTCACTAAAACGGGATGGCGAATTTCGGTCGGTGCCCTGCTGACATCCGTAAGTGTGGTGCAAAGAATGTCTAGAAAAGATGGATTCACCCGTAAATGTTGATTCTCAGAGGATTGCCAATCAGTCGTTATTTGCGTATCGTATGTCTTGAATGGTCCAACAACAAAATCGGAGATTTTTTTTCACCCACTTAATCTGCACTCTACACCGGGCTACTCGTATAATTGTCAGTAGGCAAATTAACGAAAATTCACCCAACCCATGAGTTTCCGGCTATTACCAATATTATCTCTTGCGTATTGACATATTTCACTGCAGTTTAATTGTGGGCGAATAAATACCACCATGCAGCAGATTCTCTTAAGGTCAAGAAACCAGCGGTCCGAGTTGCTTCCCAACAGTCGGTAGAAGGCTACTGTTATAAATGATAACGCACTGTACTCGCCGAATATTGTTTCACTGTGAAGCTTGTGTAGACAATGAAGTGCATAGGACAAAACAGCCTCATATTGTGTCGAACAATGAAATAATAAGAATGCGCGGAAAACACGAAGTGGCTACGGGGGATTCTGAAATGAGAGAATGACTTACTTGTTCTTTCTAGAGTCAGAGGACGGTAGTTGGAAGGGAGAACCTCGGCCTGTGTAACCTGTATGATTTGAGAGGATTTTAGGCGATCGTAGATGCTAAGATTGCTGATTGTGAAAACTTATTTTAGGATGATTAAGTAATACGCAGTAGGACATTTTGGGTGATCACTCTGTGAACAAGATACAATGGTAAACGTTCTCGTATGTCGGTCTTCCGTTGGTCGCGATCCCGAAAATGATATAACCTTTCGTTTCATTAAGAAAAGAAGTAAAACATATACGATACTATGTCTATACATCGGTGTATTCTATAATCTGATCATTATGGAAGGTAACTAGCAAATAAAGCGGAAACAGAGAGCCCAACTTGTTAAATTGTGCAGTGCTTTGCTGCCGGTAAGAAATAATAAGTCAGAAGGACGCTCTTGGAGACATTTAATTATCCGACCGCTTTTTCAGCAGTTATTGTGGTGTCGAATACGACAATTTCGGTCTAAGAGAAGCGAGAAGTTCTGTCAGCCTGCAATCTCGAAAGATCCATCAGTGGTGTCGTTCTTTTCCAATGGCCGGCAAAATGGGATAATGCTGAAGGATAAGGCTGCGTGCTTGCATTTCTCACCACGATGGCTGCCGACAGTGGGATCGAGCTTTTTTCTATCGGTCAGTCGGTTGGCTGTAGTTCTGTATTGTTATATTTGCCAATGCAACTTTTTAGTTCGCTCAGATGATCTGGAAACCGATGAGAGGCAGAATATAGACTCATGGGGTTCCGACCGAGAATTTTTAGGATTTATGAGGTTAATATACTTACGTTCACAGGTGTTGACGGCCAATCCACGATTAGTTGGAAGAAAAACATTTCCACCGAAGCGTTCATAGATAGGCTAAAAGAAATAAGGCAGCACTGGTTCGTAGCAGTAACGACCAGACAAACCTGACCTGGAGCAGTCTGATTCAGTTCATCAAGTAGAATTTGTTTTATAAGCAACTGCAACGAAAAACTAGCCGGGACTGCACAGGAAGGACCTACCTGTTGTCGGAGCGTGCGTTCCGTTATGTTTTTCTCATCCATGTTTCTAAACTATAAAATCAATTAACACCAGGTTTCAGCATGCCCAAAATCGAGAATATTTCCTATAAATTTAAATATAAACGACCTTTCCGTTCAAAAGACTGTACTGATTAAGAGAAGCAAATTTAGGCGATGGTCCAAGAAAGCAAAATTTACGATCAATTTTAACGTATACTGCCTCGTTCGTTCGGTTGTCTGGAAGCGCCTATTTTCTGACTAATGAATTTAATTTACACACCCAATTCTTTTCAAAAATCTCATGAATGTGATAAACAGAGACATCAAAAATGCACACAGGTCAGTAAAGCCATTAACCTTCCACCAACGTCCCTTGGTTTAGTTGCTACCTCGAAGCATCATCTACTCAAATAGAAGAAGAACGGGGAATACTAGGAGATCAATAGCAAAATAGTAAATCGAGGAACAAAACAAGATTGCTGCACTGAGCCACATCAATCACTGTCTCCAGAAATTGCGTTAGGAGATCGCGTAGACCCCAACAACCCGGCCCCACTGCACCTACACGAAACAGTACACTGGCTAACGCTTTTACGCTTCTTACCCATATCATCGACTGGCTACCCCGAACCATCTCCCAACCATTACCTGCCTCGCAGAACAGCGTCCAACGAGGCAAGCTTTCTGCAAGCATGCGAAAACCATATCCTAACCATCTTAAACCATTCTCACTCATTGCCTGCTCTAAAGACCGAACCGGAGGACCCAGTATCTTACACCTAAATCCGAGGGTACTCAAAATCTTTCCACTATATTCTACCAATACTACGACCACAACAGTATTCTAAAACCAAGTATTCGCATATCTTCTGCTCCCAACGGCGAAGTTTTGGAGCCGTAAAGCAATATATGCTTCACTGCTACTGCGCATACTCGACCTTTTATCGATGACCGGATGTTACGCAGACGCCACAATGTTGCAAATTAGAGAATGCCAGTCGGGCCTTCTATATGCGCGAAGAAACGTCATCTGATATTACGACCAGATCTGTCCACCTCAACCAATTGCTCCCCTGTAAGAATAAGGTTCGGCTTCGAGCAACTCCAGACCTGAACGTGCAAAACGCGTCTCAAAGATACCTGCACTATCGTCCAGGCGATCGAAAAAACTTGCAACTTAATTGGATCTTCATTCAATACCACTACAGCGTCTGCATATTCCAAGCCAGAAGGACTTCTGTCTGAGCAAATATCACCGCCACTATTTTTACATGAGGATAGAGATAACTCCATAAACATCTCAATGACAGTTCAAAAGGGGTGAAGACGTGCGACCCCACGAAAACCACTTTTCGTGATAAATTCGAGTAAAAAATCCTCTCAAACACGAACAAAGCTCCGCATACAAAGATTATATAGTGGAATGAATTTATTTGGTGCATCCTTCTTCAATAAGAGACAGTGACAAACAAATACATGATCAACTGAGTCGAGCGCTACCTTCAAATCAAGAACGAGAAATCATGGATCCACGAGAAGATGTGTCTATATTCTAGGGTCTATTGCAAAGAGAAAATTTGGTCAATATAATCCAGACTGAGAGTGAAACCAGCATACACTTTTCGCGAGTAGCAGATAATCGGTAGAGGATAATGCTTGCGAACAGTTTGAATGTAATGTTTACTGAACTATTTCCAGTGTGGTTTTCACAACCAAACCACACAGGCCCAGATGGACCCCAACAGTTCCGTTAACTCCGATATTAACACTTCCCATCGTCTTTGAAGAAGGATAGCGACAGTCCACGTTATCCAGTTGTCTTAAGTTTTTTAGTAAGACCTATTATCTTGATGACCTCCATTTCGAGTGGAAGAGCGGTAACTCCATAGGTTCACTTGCAGGTATGAGCGGGAGGCTCATTATGGACGGGAGCCAACTAAACTGTTTTCCAAAGCCATCTGCTCAAAGCGCCAGCCGATGATCCTCAGTATGAATCAGAATGCCGTTGGATTCTTTAACAGCTTCGCCTACGCTAGGCTTGCATGAAACAGCATCTCTAACCAATCGGTAAATGTTGCGACCATTTTCGACAAACGCATTCTTTAAAAGTTCCTTAAACTTTCCAAGGCACCACGACTTCCGGTCATTTCTTAAACTCAGGAGGACTTGACGCATTGGGGATGCGCCAACCTCGTTTTATAGTGCATACCGCGAACGGCTCTGCTTCGGATGTTTTTGCGGAAAAGATTGTGGCGTGGCAGCTATTGCCGCGACCGCGGCCCGTCACAAAAAGACCGCACCGTTACGTGGTGTGACAGCTTGCATGCCTCCGTGACCCAACAAGCTACACAGGATAGCTTATCTCAAGCCGAAGATTCAATCACGCTCGGAAGGTCAATGGGTCTGACGAGGTAGTCTCCTGATCCTCCCAATCGCTGTTTGATCTGAGTTAGCAACTCAGTCGGAAAAACGATTGGAAGAATAATTGATCCAAGTAGATGGGCTTCCACTCAGCTATACTCCGCTGCCTTGTGGTCAGGTTCTTGTCAGAACCAAAGACTTTGGTTCTGACAAGAACCTGACCACAAGGCAGCGGAGTATAGCTGAGTGGAAGCCCATCTACTTGGATCAATTATTCTTCCAATCGTTTTTCCGACTGAGTTGCTAACTCAGATCAAACAGCGATTGGGAGGATCAGGAGACTACCTCGTCAGACCCATTGACCTTCCGAGCGTGATTGAATCTTCGGCTTGAGATAAGCTATCCTGTGTAGCTTGTTGGGTCACGGAGGCATGCAAGCTGTCACACCACGTAACGGTGCGGTCTTTTTGTGACGGGCCGCGGTCGCGGCAATAGCTGCCACGCCACAATCTTTTCCGCAAAAACATCCGAAGCAGAGCCGTTCGCGGTATGCACTATAAAACGAGGTTGGCGCATCCCCAATGCGTCAAGTCCTCCTGAGTTTAAGAAATGACCGGAAGTCGTGGTGCCTTGGAAAGTTTAAGGAACTTTTAAAGAATGCGTTTGTCGAAAATGGTCGCAACATTTACCGATTGGTTAGAGATGCTGTTTCATGCAAGCCTANTGTCTCCAACCCACTCTCTTTGCTCTTTCTGTCTCCTCCGCCTATCCATAGTATCTCCACTGATAACACGCCTGATACTCGCAACGGTTCAATGTGAACTATTGTGGTAGGTGGCTTTCAGTCTGTTAGCTCACATTTTCCCAAGCCTCATCAGCCTCTGAATCTCGGCTCCTTCAATGTGCGCACTTTATTGCAGGCTGGCCAACAGGCGTGTTTGGCTCTGACAGTGGACTCACTTCTGACTGATGTCTTCCGCGTGAGTGAAACACGAATTCAGGGTTTCAGTAGAGTAGAGTAGTTCAACTAACTGGTCCTAATTTATCGTCAAGATATGTCCTTCGCAATTCAGGAGACGAAGCAGCTCAAGCTGTGGATCAACGCGGTGTAAGAATAGATCTTGAGTGAGAAGGCTGAAGCGGCTCCTTTAGACTGGATTCCAGTCAACAGTCGCTTGTGCACCGTGAGACTGCAGGGATCAGTCGGCGTCCGAAAGGATAGTAGTGTTAAGCGTAATTTTTTTGTTATCTCGGCATACGCTCCAAAAGACTGCAGCATTGACATGCAAAACATCAGTTTTATGACCAACTCGTCACTCTTGTTCGGAAGAGCAATGGCTCTGACATTGTAGTAGTAGTAGTAGCAGTGGTAGGTGATTTTGATGCACAAGTTGGAGAACGGAGTGCATCAGAATCCTGTTTAGGTGGGCGGTGCGACTTGCCAGCTCAGCGAGCGGATAACGGGTAAAGACTTCTTCAGCTTTGTGCAGACAATCGTTCGTTTCTGTCTAGTACGAATTTCCGACACAGTTCGCGTCACATAGTGACATGGCGTCCTAACTCGACGGGTGGTCTGAGTCAGATTGACCATATTGCAGTAAGCTTCGGTTGACGCGGTTCTGTCCAGAACTGTAGGTCGTAGTGGACCACGTTCGTCGAATAGGACCATGCGCTAGATTTAATGCAATTTTTGCTGTAGCTCAACGGCCATCGACGTAGACCACAAGCACGATTGGCCGTCGAACGTCTGTGTGATCCGGCTGTTCGCAACAGCTAAGAACAGAAACTACGCGAAGAACTAAGAATTGCGGCGAGCGGCAAAGTAGGCGAGCAGTGGGATCAAATCAAGCAGGCGATGCATTTGGCAGCAAATTTCGCCGATGTTCCTGGGTCCGACCTTCGTCATAGACACTGGATCTCGCAAGGGTCGCTAGGTCTAATGGAGTAAAAACGCCAGCTTCTCAGCTACAAAGAGGTGAAAAAGATAAGTCGACGGTTGTAACGTCAGTTGACGATAGATCTTAAGAATGATCGTTAGAACTAGTGGGTTAAATTAGCCGAAGAGATAGAAGTAGTGGCCACTTCAGGTGACAGTCAAAGACTGTTTAAGCTTATACGCGACACCGGCGGGCGGCGAACTTCGGTTAGTAAAATCGCGTGCAATAGGAATAGAGAGCTGGCCCATGGTAGACAACAAAGGCTGGACCGTTGGGCAGAGCACTTCGAATATTAGTTTAGCTGGCCACACGCTAACGTATTTGGGTCGACGTCTGCAGCTGCAAATCCTTGGGAGGTGTCTGTCGATGCCCAACCGTACTGGACGTGCAGTCGAATATTCGGCTTCTGAAGAAGAGAAAGGCAGCCGGTTCCGACGAACTCCTCCCAGTGCTTTTCAAATTGGGTGGAGAAGCGCTAATGAAATTCCTTACCTCCTTCCTTCATGATATTTGGAACGAGGAGCTTATTCCCCTATCGTGAGGTGAATCACTGATTATGCTCATCCTCAAGAAAAGTACACGGAGTGACTGTAACAATCATCGTGGGATTAGTTTATTTCTGATAGTTACTAAGGTGTTAGCTTCAATAATGCTGCACCGTTTGAAATAGGTTCGTGAGAGTAACACCCGCGAAGAGTAGGTCGGATTTCGTCCAGGTCGAGGTTGCACCGACTGGCTGTGCTACAATTTTGTCATCCCATTTCCTTATCTTGTTGTTGGATATTTGGTCTGATTATGTTCTCCGTTCGACGCTACAATTGCTCGGAATTACTTCTGTTCAAAAACTGTATCGTCTCTCAACGTATATTAGGATCTCGTATTTCTGCACCTCAACGAGCTTCAAATCGATCCAAAAGAGACACCCGTGCTGGCTGGCAGGCAGATCTTAAATGCACCCTCCCAGCTGAGATATCCATTCCGGCATTGTTGGGTACCAACATTCGCTCTCCGTTTACGAAAACGTCGGATCTATCTCTCGTACTTCAATCACTGATCCATGTTCACACTTTTGTCATCTGCATGCAAGAATCGTGGTTGAACCTTGATATCGCTGACTCATTGGTGTCGATAGACAGCTTCAGACTCCATCGGCAGGACTGAGTTTCGGACAAGAATACTGGAGGCGGTGTTCCAATATACATAAACTCCTTCTGGTCCGGCAAGTCCGAATTTTTATATACATACTCGCTAAACTTCTGGGTACCAAGATTACCACAGGGGTTGGTTCTGACAGTCTGTCCTCAGCTCTTTTTAGGCATTGTACTATGGCTCTCACCGATACATTTACTTCTTTAATTAACTCATCAGTAACCTCGTCCTCCATCCCTGACTGTTGGAGACCCGTCACTTATTCCCATCCCATAATCTAGCAGTTCCACCGCTCCAGCAAAACGCTTTCGCCCCACCTCCTTAACATCTGGTCGTAAACTGGCAGAAAGCATGCTGTGCTTAAGCGCTTGCATACTTCTATTTATCCTCCTGACGACTTTTTCAGTTTGAATATGGATCTAAAAGGTCCACTTTGGACGCTGTCGCCTCCCTTATTCATCACACTTGTAAGTCCTTAGATGCATCGATGAAATTTGTGCCTTGTGCCTTTCTAGACTATTCGTCGGCATTCGATTCGGTCTCATGGTCTCCTCCACTTCTCAACCTGGAAACATTTGGTTGTTCCAGACCTTCATTAGAATGGCTGTCTGATTACTCTACTAACCGAACCCAGTGCACACGAATGGTTCTGTACGTGTCATAAGCAGCGTCGTTGTTTGTTCGTAGTATCTGTGCACGCACCCACTGATTGCAGCTCCCTTGAAGCGAAAGGCGAGTTCTACTGTGAGTTGTTTGGGTCATTCCGAAGTGTGCATTCAACGGACATTGTGGTCGTTTCTGATGATCTTACCGCCAAACTTGGCTGCTTAACGGAGATGGAACGGTACATCGGACACCGATTGTCTATCACAGCCTATCTTATCTAAAATGGAGATCGTCTCATCCAAATTTGTTCTGACCACAGACTGGTCCTGGGGAATACTACATTTATATGAGGTCACCTGACGGCCTCCTTTGCCCTAATAATCTTCGACTCAGATTGGCTACATTGCCATCAGTCGCCAGTGGCATAGATCAATCGAGGGTTACCGATTATTCTGGTCCACACCCGTGAGCTCAGAATATACTTCGGTCAGTGGTCGCTTTTGTTTGCGCCCAGTCTATGGCCACAACAGCACGAAAACCACAGGGCCAGATAATTTGATTCTGGACGTTAATCGCTAACTTTCATCGAGTGTTTGCCTCAGCAAAATGCCCATTGTTCGAACGAATGTTGACAGTAGAAGAAATATCGTCGTCGTCGTCATCATCATCATCATCGTTCAGCGTTAAGTATCAAGGAAAGCCACACTGACCGCTGCCGTTTCCCCAAAGTTACATGCTTCTACAAAAAGAGTGAATATCCAAGGGGAACAGGGAGCGAACCTACGCAGGCGCGAAACAGTTAGAATACTAACACACGGATCGCAGTCTAACTGTGCAAGCGCACTCTTTCAATCATTGTGGTTAAACAGAAAATGACAACACGATCGCCACTGTTCACCATTCACTGCCATCTCCTTCAGTGTCTCCAGCCAGCTTGTTGACGAGTCTTTCGGACCCCAACCACGAAGAAGCGAGACATCTACTTCACCTAAGTTCGCTGTACATTTTCTCATCCCACGTTGCCACGCCATTTGCTGACCTCCATATGGCTCCTGCACGCCGTGAGAGGACCGCAAAATCTGGCACGATATGGTAGACGAGTGTTCGCTATACGCAACACGTGACCCAACCAGCGCAGCCTACTAAGTTTCATACACTGAAATAAGGTATTCTGATAGCCGGAATCTTGTATTAGATTGCTGACCTCAACATTACTCACCCGGTCACTCCATTCAATTCTATCCATTCTACGTAGACATCGGTGGTCGAAAACCTCCAACCGACGAACATCTCCCACACGAATATTCCATGTCTCGCAACCGTGCAACAGAACTGAATGCACTGCGGCACAGTACACACGACCTTTCAACTTCAGTGAAATATCAAGCCGACGCCACAAGTGCCTCAGTCAGGTGTAGGCTGCTCGAGCCTTCTATGTACGTGTGTTTACCTCTACTGTCGAGTTACCATCGTTCGACACGCAGCTACCACGGTAGGTGAAACGGTCCACAATCGTTAGTTCCTCTCCATCCAGTATCAAGTTCGGCGCTGCTGTCGTCCATTCCTGTAACAGCACTTTGCACTTTAAAGGTGCAAAGCACATGCCGAACCGAGCAACCGGTCTTGACAGTCTATCTAGTGCATGTTGTGCATAGTCCGCGGATCCGAACGGGCGCATAACGTCATCTGCGTAATCTAGATCACAAAGCTTCCCTCCATTTTCCAGTTCGATTCCTACATCCTGGAGACCTCCTAAAACATCTTCCATCACCTCGTCTATGATGAAATTGAACAGGAATGGAGAGATGGGACACCCTTGTCGAACGCCACTAGGCTAGTCGTTTCGAATGGACTTGACAGTTCACCGCATATATTCACGCGACTATGGGTATATGAGTACAATGCTCGCAACAGGTTCACGAACTTCGCTGGTATACCCTTTTGGTGGAGAGCACTGAATAGTGCTGGTCGATCCACTGAGTTGAACTGGCCTTCCAAGTCGAGAAAGATTACGGTGGTAGGGTGCCGGTATGTGTGGGGGGCGTTTCTAGTATTTGGCGGAGCGAATATTTGGTCGATGCAGCCTCGACCTGGACGAAATCCGACCTACTCTTCGCGGGTGTTACTCATACGAATCGTTGTTGGTCAACGTAGCATTATCGAAGCTAACACCTTGGTGACTGTCGGGATTATACTAATCCCACGATGATTGTCAATGCTGCAGTCTTTTGGAGCGTATGCCGAGATAACAAAAAAATTACGCTTAACACTACTATCCTTTCGGACGCCGACTGATCCCTGCAGTCTCACGGTGCACAAGCGACTGTTGACTGGAATCCAGTCTAAAGGAGCCGCTTCAGCCTTCTCACTCAAGATCTATTCTTACACCGCGTTGATCCACAGCTTGAGCTGCTTCGTCTCCTGAATTGCGAAGGACATATCTTGACGATAAATTAGGACCAGTTAGTTGAATTACTCTACTCTACTGAAACCCTGAATTCGTGTTTCACTCACGCAGAAGACATCAATCGAAAGCGAGTCCACCGTCAGAGCCAAACACGCCTGTTTGCTAGCCTACATTAAAGTGCGCATATTGAAGGGACCGAGATTCAGAGGCTGATGAGGCTTGGGAAAATGTGAGCCAACAGACTGAAAGCCACCTACCATAATAGTTCACATTGAACCGTTGCGAGTATCGGGCGTGTTATCAGTGGAGATACTATGGATAGGCGGAGGAGACAGAAAGAGCAAAGAGAGTGGGTTGGAGACAGTAGAGACATGTTGAATAAAAGAGAGGGAACTCTGAGCAGTAGCATACTTATCACTACCCACCCCACCAGCGCTCGATGCAATGGGCAGCGCGGTCCTGGTCATCCTGCGCGACGACCGATGCAATATGGAATTATTTGTAGGCGTGTACCTCATGGGGATTGATGGACGGGTGCTGATGGATAGTCCATCCGCTAAGCAGGAGAACCAAAGACTTTGGTTCTGACAAGAACCTGACCACAAGGCAGCGGAGTATAGCTGAGTGGAAGCCCATCTACTTGGATCAATTATTCTTCCAATCGTTTTTCCGACTGAGTTGCTAACTCAGATCAAACAGCGATTGGGAGGATCAGGAGACTACCTCGTCAGACCCATTGACCTTCCGAGCGTGATTGAATCTTCGGCTTGAGATAAGCTATCCTGTGTAGCTTGTTGGGTCACGGAGGCATGCAAGCTGTCACACCACGTCAAAGTGCCGTCTCGTTGTCAGTTATGTTGGGAACACAAACTCTCGTGCGCCTTTCTGATGGCCACTGTATGAGCGATATCCTGGAGACAAACTTAAAATATAACAACGTTCCAGATATGTTAAAAGTAGACTTTGAATATCGAATGCAATGTGCGGTAACCGTACAAATCGAGCAAAGAAACAACCAAACGTTAACACTTCGTGGTAACTGCTGCAAAATAATTAAGAAAATCTCTTCAAGCATTTGACAGATTTCATACAATCGGTTGATTGTTATCACAACTCGCTCTAATTTGAGAAGGAAATCCCACATAATTTTTTGCAGGATTACACTACTCATCGTGTCATTCATCGTGAAACAAAAGTAAAGAAAATGTCTCAGTGGAGTTAATATATTTATTGCACGCAAAAAACAGATAGCAAAGCATAAATAAATTAAAGTCGACGCAGATGAAAGTAGAAAACAAGAGTTGAAGAGAAGTTAAGGAAGAAAGACAGTGTCGCTTGCAACTGCAAAACGCAGTTAGAAACAGATACAGAAATGGACGTGCAAAGGATAAACGAAACAAACCAACTGATAAAATGCTTAAGATGATTTATCTTTTAAAAGTATTAGTTGCTGTCACTGGGGGCAATATCCGGGAGCAGCTTTCCGTCTGAGTCAAATTCTGGTAGATTTTCACAGACCGGTCGATTATGCGTTTCTTCCGGGACTCCCGACTGCGTCACATCTGGAAACAGCAGCTCGGAGTGGAAGCCATCAAAATCCGCGCTTCGTGTGGAAAGAACCCGTCGCGTTAAATCGATCGTACGCTGTCGTACTTCGACGGTTGTCGGAGACGAGTCATCAACCAAATTGTCAACTCTAGGGAAATTTGAGGAGTGACTGGGGAACAACACTTCCAGTGACCGCTGGGCCGAAGTAGTGGGGAATTCGAAACCAGTGGACGGTGGCCGTTCCAAGCGTGAGATCCGTTGACTATTCACTGGCCTGGAATGAAAAAATGATAAAAACTGATAAGAGGAAACGTAAAGTATCAGCACGCAGCTAAGAGAGCGCAATCGATAAGGCAGGGCAGTAACCTGTCCTAAACCTAAAATCATCTATGCCTGAGATCAAGGATGAGCAGAAGTAACCAGGTAAAAATCAGTTATTCCGTGAGGCTTCTCCAAACAAGTTTTAAAAGAGGAGTTTTAAAGTACGACTAACATCTACGATACCACAACGGATAGGATGGCGAATAACAGATTAATGAAGGAAGCGCGTCTTGAACCAAAGTGGAAGCAAACAAGCAGCTGATAAAAACAAAATGTAAAAGCACGTTTGGAGCTACATCGAAACAAAACCAAGTAAAAGTATGTGTTGAACGAAAAAGATAACCAAAAGAAACAAAAGAGATGACCGTTAGTATTCATGAATGGATTTCATGGAGAAAGGTAGAAGGATGCACTCCAAAACATCTAGGTCACTGTACTTTTCTGCACCAATATTTTTGCTGGAAACCTGTGTGTCAATTTTTCATCAAACTTCTAGCATTGTCTATAAAAAGTCATGAGAGCAGAGAAACGAAATTGCGTCTTTTCCGCTTTATAGCTAGGCACAGAGTGCTATTCCATAGCCTGCATATGTCAGGCCAGCTTCAGACTTGCTAAGCAGCGATTCACAACAAAAACAAAAATAACAGCCAACTGAATCTGGTATTATTAATTGAAGTGATCATCTACGTGAAATGGCAATATCCATCTTGGTACGCCACAACGGCAAATTCGACCTGCTACCATGTGAAACCGAATTAACGTGACTACCGTGATTCGGTGAAATAAACCAAACAATTTGGTTCTTAGATGGAACTGTCGTACTAGGAATAATGACGGTCACCATCTGCTGACCGGAGTGAGGGAACAAGGGGGATTTGGATCTTAATTCCAGTTTTGAAAACGAGCCCATATTACCAAATATAATGGGAGAAAAACTTCCACTACGAAATTAACTGTCATTTACGAGAAACTAGCGTAACGCCTACTAACCAAAGGCATTCACTGAATTATCCTGAAGAGCCCCAAGATCCCAGATGACGCAAAACAAGAAAAACGACTAGTTTCGACGAGGCATCGATGTAATAATTAGATCTAAACAAATTTCACGCGCATAACTTATTGAAAGGGGTCGTTTGGTTTACACAGACAAATCAGGCTGCATGGAGTTATACTTGAGTAAACACGACTGGCTAGTTAGTGAACAAATGCGCAACATTTCTGAAATTCCAGGGTTGTATACCAGCGACAACTGGACTAGGAATAAAGATATCAAGAACGTCATAATGTTGTTGCGATAGATGGATTATTTGCCTTCCACTTGACTGTTCCCAGTTGCGCATGCAACCGACACATCCAGATACGGAGAAATTGTTCCGAATATAAATCACGCAGTGTTGCACTAGTAGCGTCCTTCCCAGGTTAAAAAATTGGTTTTTACATTCCACCACCGATAAAAACAAGAACAACTTGGAAATTATAAACATCATGGAGGAAATCCAAGGTGGATAATATACAACTAAGAACAGTACCTGTTGTTGATTGACAAAAGTTGTTTTGCCACATAAAATTCGTTATTAAACAACAGGTATAATCTGCGAAGTCTCAAGACTTCTATTGGTTGTCGGATCGAACTAATGAAGTGGTTATTGTGAGTGTACTCAATAACGATGACACATTACCAAAATGAATAAGAAAACTATCAAACTGTGTCGAAAGCAATAGAATGAAAATGGGAAAAAATCAAGCACTAGGACCATCATTAATACCAACACTTGGTCAGGTCTACCTGATAGGCGACAGCACAGGAACTGTATCTTCGAGGATGGTGATTGCATCGACACCCATTTCCAAATTGGCGCTAAATTGCATGCATCAACAAGCAGAAAGAGGGGCAGACACAACAGGGACCGCATAGAGAAATCCAGCGAGAGGGAAACGAAAAGCACATGGAACAAGGTACACAGAAGACAACAAAAAGCACACACTAAGGAAAACAAACACAAGAAAACCAGGCATTTTAAGAATGACAACGTAGACATGATATTAGATTTCAAAGCTGCAGAATGCATGACACATTTGAAGTGTACCCATTCCTGCTTGACATGACTTGTCTCTCAGTTCCGAGCCGCAAACACCGTCTGGTTGGCCAATGCCTCATTTACCAAACCTATCACAATATGACCACTGTGCCAACTACACTGGAACATCAGAATGAGGATTATGAGCACCGCAGGTGAAGGAAACGTGAATAATGGCTTAGTCTCAGCAAATGAATTTACTAATCAGTATAACACCCTTCTAACGCTGACAGAAAAAGTTCTGATTCTTTTTGGCACTACGCAGTGAAAGTTAAGCCTCACTTTTCGCTGCAGTTCTCAAAATCATAAACCTTTCTCCGACTTTCGATGATACTCAGAACCTTTCAAGAACAAAACAAGCGGAAAGATCCCGTCTCATCTAACCTCTGTTGAAAAAGTCCGACGCACTACCTCCTCGTGGCGGAAGTGTACCTACTAAACTGCCAGGAGGAAGGGGAACGTCGGCACCCTCCATCGGGTTGACTAATCATTGATAATCGATCTAGGGTAGTTGGTTAAACTTTGATTCCAAACGAACCACTGGCGACGTACGAAGCACATGGCTGCGTGCTCACCAACGTCCGTGGTGAAGAAGTGTACTGGGCACCCAGGATGTTTAGCCCTACCCGAAGGGCGCATGAAATGATCCACCAGTCACCAGTCCCCAGTGGGTTACGTGACCCTCAGATCATCTTGCTGCTTTGTGGGTTAGACCGTTTGTTCAAAAGCTCGGGGAAGAAATACCCAAGTCAGCCCTCTACTTAGGTTTGGGCAATCAGGTAGTGTCAAGTCTGCAGAGGACTCATGGATCCCGATGGTTGACCGAGATGAGGAATGGAAGAACTGGCATATGTTGTGAACTCTATACTGTATCCTTTTCCTTCTCTTTTGTCGCCCACTGTTAGCGTCCTTCACCATGATTTCGATGGCACACTATCTGCAATCAGATTTGCGCAGAATATATATATATATATACATATAAAGTGAACTTCCACAATAATGACAGTAGTGAAATTTTCCACCGAGAAGACTCACAGCAGCAGTGTTATGCTTCCCCAAATTCGCACCCAAAACGGATGTGTCTAATCATCGAAGGAGTTGTGAACCACCACGTCGAGGATCTCGTGCAGTCAAACGTGGTTAAGACTTTCACCCCCTTTTAGCCAGCAAATCAACCGTTTACCCCGACTCGTTCTGCAATCACTACCTACCTCGAGGAAAAGAGTTAAGCAAGTCAGGCGCCCTGTGGACATGTGCAAAACATGTCCCAGTCTTCTTATTATACTCAGATACAATATCTCTTCTAATGAGCGAACAGTAGAGCAAAGTACCTTACACCTAACCTCTCAATTACTCGAAAAGTTCTACAGCCTTGTTCGATCAACACTACGAAGGGAACTATGTGCAAACACTGAAGGTCCTCACACATCTTCTGGCCTTCGTGGCCACATTTCTGAGCAGTACAGCAAGTCTGATCTTGCTAACGTTGCGTAGACTCGATCTTTAGTCCATAAACGGATGCCACACCGATGCTACTGATGCCTCGAATGCTAGTGAATGCTAGTCAAGCCTTTTGTATACATGATCATCTGGCGAGATGAAACTGCCCAAGTAACAAAAACTTTCCACTTCCCTCGGCTCCCCTCCTGCAAGAATAAGGTTCGGCTTCGAACCAATCCAGTCCTGGAACAACATTTTACATATTTAAGGTGACAAACACTCCTAACATAGCTAGACTGTCGTCAAAGCGGTCGAGAAATGCTTCCAAATTACCTGGACCTCCACTCAGAAGCACAGCATCGTCCGCGTATTTTAAGTCAGACAGTTCACTGTGAGCGAACACCAATGCGATTCGCATAGGCATCTCGACAACAAAGTTAAGAAAAAGATTGACAGTGGGTAACCGTAAAGAACACCGCCTATTATGAGAAACTCAGATGATTGACCACGATAAGCACGAAACCAGCTTCGGCAGTTTGGGTACAACGACTGGAAGAGTGACGTGAGTTTTTCTGATACACCCTTCAGCGAGAAGACGCGCCACAGAAATGCACCATCTACTGAATGGAACGCTATTTTCAGATCAAGGATGACGGAGATCATGGGTTTAGGGAATCTGTGCCGGTGTTCCAAAATTTATCTCAGAATAAAGATGTGATCGATAAAAACTCCGGAAGGACAGAAAGCCGGTTTTATTCACAATCGTGTATTTTCCTCCTGTGCGGCGAAGGACTTTGCACGAACGGTCAGGTCCGCCCGAGAAATTTTCAAGTTGTTAATCAACCGATTGTCTTTTCAAACATTGCCACATTTTTTCGCAGACACTAATCCGGCGGCGTAGGGGGAAGACGGACGAGACGCTATCTCATCAGCTTTTTTGTGAAGATCCTCGCTTGGTGGGAAGGGTGCTGTTAGTTTGAAAGATAAGTAGTTTGATTAAGTGATCAGCAGTCGGGACTATATGTCCTGGAGACGTTTTCTCGTCATACGCTCCCTGAAGGGTGCACCCATTTGTTGCCGTGACCCTACCGTTGGGTTTATTTAAAACAGCTCTTCAATATTTTCACAACGAAGTTTATAGTCATTTATACTTTTTACTCCAGTAACGCGATGGACGTGCCCTCTGCTTAAACCAACCGAGTCCGAGTGGCGATAATATCATGTGGCGGGGCTAGATCCCTTTCATACGAGACTACACATGCAAACGGCATCGCAGCGGTCCCTAGTACGTAGTGCATCTCATCTGAATGCACACACGTAATCGCTCCAGGTACAACTTGTCCCAGAATCGGCAGATATCGAGCCACTCAGGTGAGCTCATCAAATTGTGAAACGCTCATTCATTTGCACGTGGCGCTGAAATCGGTTGGCCGAAGTCAAAGTACGTGGCAAGCAACACAGGAATCCAGCGTTTTAGAGCACAGCTGCAGAGATGTGGTTTCATACTAGTCGGGGACAAATTAATAACTAGAACGATTTAATGCTCAAACATCAGGAATTCGAACACAAGCCGTCGCATAACTACCGTTAGGTACGATTTTGAGCCATATCCGACAGGGTTCTCAGCAAACTGTTACAGCTCTTGAGATTTTCAACTATGGAAGCGTGAGATACCGGAGTATGTAAATCTCGTCGGCAAAATTTTGATAGATCGGTGCCAGTTCACGGCCTGGCTCCCACGTTGTTTTCCTCAGATGAAGTCAGGCAAACAGAGTACGAGGTGAAAACCAATATGCTGGCAAATGTGACATGTATCCCAAAAACAGAATCTGGTACAATTACAAAGATGCACTAATCGGATAAATAACACGCCAAATTGATTAACTATTTCACAAACAGACCGAGCATTCTCCCACGACCAATGCTATTAATCAAACTATTCAAAAGAAGTCCTTAAATAACAAAACACGGTTTAAATACAGCCATTCCAAGCAGTGGTTTTTGCTAGGCTATTCTACATTTGAATGATACTCGCCGGAGAAGCAACAGATACACACCTGGCGTAGTCATATAATGAACAACCTAGTAATTATCAGCTACAATTGCAATCCCATCACACCAGTGAATGACAGATAAACGTCGTTACAGTTTCAGCATAGCAAAGAACACATCTCTCACTAGATCTAAACCACATTCTCGCGAAGAATAAATCAATGGAGTGATAGGCCAACGGTAAACAGAAGAAAGTCTGGTCAATTACCATTCTTCTTAGGTAAACGTTAAGTGAAAGCTGACGGGAATGTACCATTCGCTGTTCATAAAACAACGAGGGAAAGGGATATAAGTGAGGAGAAACGATGTGATTTGGTTTGCATGTCCATTGTGAGCAGTGTGTGAAGTGCGGCCAGAAAAAAACGTTTTCAAGTTATCCAATGTCTTATTAGTACGCGTAAGAATCCCTTGAGAAACAAACCATCTTAAGCAACATAAAGTCATTGGACTTTGGTTCATTTACAAAATCTGAAGTGTTTGCTTAGTATGGTAATGTAATCCTACGATCAGGCGGGATCGGTCGAGTGGCAATCGGAAAACGACGCACGGTTTGGTTAAAAGAAGGTCACCCCAAAATCAAAATTCATATGTGCACTCTTCACCGTTGTCAAGACAACACTCGCGGACAAAGATCACATGAGAATCAAACTGAGTTCAATTTCTTGACATTAGTATATTTACGTTCTTAAGTTCGCCATCCGTTTCCACCTATCCGAATGAGGCGTTTTGTTTTCTTGACATTTTATACGGCTTATTGCATTCAGATACGTTAGAGAAATTGACAGTAATCACCAAACCTCTGTGGGACATGACCAACCACAGTTGGGCTCGGGTTTGTGGCAATCGTTTACTCGCGTTTACTACGACCATTCGATATCTATCTACATGGTCTGGAAAGCCTCCATTATTACGATAGAATAATATTTTTATGACATGCTTCCTGCATGGGTGTAATGGAAGTGATATGCCCGGAAGCCGCTGGGGTCTACACAAGGAGGGTAAGCCGAAAACCGTGATCCTGAAATTCGGAATGGCTTACAATCACAAGATTTCAGTAGGTCAGGTGTGGTAACGAGCCGGAAGACAGCCAGTTGGCGACTGCCACCAGTTACCAGTGGATCCAGAATTCGAAACCGTGACTTTCTTAGTGAAAGATGGTTAATCTACTTGGCCACTGCTTCTTAAATCCTGGACCATATGTCGAGGCTACACTTCTTCCGCTTGATGATCGAGAGAATTCGCCGGCAACTTTGGGAAAGAAACATGCGAAATCTGTTTCCATGTGATAGACATCTCAATTGCGCACTGGCTGAAAGGCTACGCTACAAATAATTAGTCAGATAACCCTAGTGACTAATTGTTGAACACGGTAGCACTGCCGTCTGAAGTCTTTAAGCAGAGGCTCACTTTTTTGGTGGAACACTGAAACATTCCCGACCATTGGCGCCCAGAGACAGTCACTTTCATCCACAAAAGCCCAACATAAGCACTAGCAGCAAACGTTTTCATTGGTTTGAAACTGGTGGAACGACCAGTTTTGCAGCATCTCTCCTCATGACGTACACTGATCAGTCGGAACACCAGAAAGACCAAGACAAATTAAAAAAAGTTCTGGTCAACTGTGTCCTTCTTGTTTGCTGAGAAGCTTAACAGTTGGTGAGTCAAATTTCATTTTGTTTCCTGGTCTTTTACTTCAATTGTTTGGTTCCTCTGTTGGTTTCTCCAACTGATACCATACCACCCTCAACGACTTCAGTAGAACAAATTAGGGGAAACCAATCAGCAACATCGATCAATTATTCCAGCAAAGTGCAAGGTGCTGTCATACTGCTTTTTATTTTTACAACTTACATTAGTAATTTAGTTAGTACAACAATCTCCCGTCTTCTAAAGTAAACCTGTGATATTGCCTATTCTATCAGTATTTTATATCAACCAGAACCCAGCATGTTGCTTTTACCCTAATTTTTTCCTCTACTCCATCTCAAAGTGTACCCATTACAATAAAACCCATGGCCAAAAAGTCATGCAAATTGTTATGGTGTTAAACTCAAAAGCAATCAATGATGGCTCAGAGCAGAGCTGGCTGCTATTGGACGCATCCCTGAGTTGCGGATAAGGGAACGGCCACCATTCAAGTGATTAGACGTGAATAAGATAGACTCAGGCTCACCGAATGGGCGCCCGCGGACAAACGATCGCCCCCGAAAATATAATACTGACGCGGTGAGGTTTTCCGGGAAGAGGCATATGAACCCATCAACTGGCCACCAGCTGGTCCGGAATGATTCTACTGCCTTGCAGAAAGCGCTTCGCTGCGCAAAGGCTAGAGGTGCATCCTCGAATAAAAAGGCCCACTCTGAAATGGGAGACCGAACAGTACAACAGTCAACGAAGCATACAACCATAAATATGACTGATCTTCTCACGGACTTTACTAGCTTTTATCTCATTTGCAAAAGCGATCTCCTACCGTACATGACTGCTTGTTCCTCTACGAACCCATGTTATCACCGCTCCTCCTCCTCTATTTTTTTAATTTGTCGGGAACTGCAGTCAGCCTGGCTAGTGGTAGTATCACTGGAATAAGTCCTGTTCCTGTACTCTCGCGTTCTTTTCCAGATAGCCTCCAAATCTCATCCAACTCGCTTCCGCCGGCGGATAGAATTCTTTGGCCCTTCAAATTAGCCATTCTCAATGTACGAACACCAATGCGTATAGGTCAACAGGGGGTGTTTACCCCGTGCAATGGAGACTAACCATCAATCTGTACCATCCAAGACCCCCGCACTGTTGGACGACTGGAAATCCTATCTAGTCAATCCGTGGAGTTTTACCTGAACCTTTATGGGGACCGTGAGGCTGCGGCTCCAGGTGTCACTGGCGTTGGTGTGGCTCCCAGTGAGATGGATGAGGCTGCAGTACTACCTGACTGGATCCCAACCGACAGTCGTCTATGAGCAGTGAAACTTAGGGGTTCTCCGCTATGATAGATGCAACTTCCTTGTTTTCTCACCGTACGC
Source organism: Fasciolopsis buskii (assembly GCA_008360955.1). Lineage (NCBI taxonomy): Eukaryota > Metazoa > Platyhelminthes > Trematoda > Plagiorchiida > Fasciolidae > Fasciolopsis > Fasciolopsis buskii. The sequence continues at coordinate 4,266 of LUCM01003052.1, read as the reverse complement.
GCCGACAGGTTGCAGCCCAGATACAGTCGAGGACACTTTCTATCAAAACCTGTACGACTTCTTACGCTCAGAAGGGCGGGGTGACATGATGTTAGCGAGAACATTAGTGCTACCGCAGGTTGGATGTCCCTGAATGAGGCACATCTAGGAGTTCTCTTTGGTCCCGATTCCTGTCGTTGTACTCAGACCATTAATTGTTTCTCGCTAGTAAAAGCTTCAAGGGTTCTAACCACCAGTACATCACCTGGCGTCCGCCCTATTTGAACCAGCAATGGGCCCAAATCGACCACATGGCTATTAGCTACAAATAATGGGGGCGTTTACAAGACTGTTGGTCGTGCTGCAGCGATTTCATCGACTCCGACCACGCGTTAGTAAGTACTAAACTATCCATGTGCTCCCGTAGGCGCTCAGAATGCAGGCTGCATTGTCGGCCAGATTGCGACAAGTTATCTGATCCGACTTGCCTATCAATTTTTCGAAGCACGCTGGCTGAAAAGCCAGAATTGCCCCCACCTCAAAACATCAATGAGTACTGGTCACTAAGCAAGAGTGCCTTGCATTCTGCTGGCTTGGTTACTTGTAACTTGACCCGTCGCATTATGACAATTTGGATTTCTGCTGAGGTCTTGGGAATTCTTGACGCATCCCAGTCCATCCTGGCTGGCAGCGAGCATAATGAAGCACGGCTCGTACCGAGACGTGAACTCAACGCAAGCTTACGTAGAGACCGCGAGACCTGGTGATATCAACGGGCTTTGTAGATGGAACATTTTACCACCATGGAAAATTCCAAAAAGCTGTTTCACTTCATCGGAGTTATCGTTAAGAAAGCATTGGGTGTAGGCGAGACGACCTGTGAGGCTGATGGTTCGCCTATCCACGAAATGCAGCAACGTATTGTAAGCTGGGCGGAACACTTCCAACCACAGTTTAGCTGGCCCTCAGCGTCAGCCTCTCCCGCAGTTATTTCGGCTAGCAACCGATTGCACGTTACAAAAATCCACCAACTAAGGCGGAGACCCCCAGTGAAATACGAGCCTCAAGACGTCATAAAGCACCGGGCTTCAATGGCCTTTCCCCAGCTCTAAAGACGAAAAAATGGAACTGGTCAGAGAACTTCAAGTTTTGTTCTCAAAGGTCTGATACTCCAATCTCTTACGCACAACAAAGAGAATGACATCGTGGTCTCAGCAGTAAACATGGACACTAGAGCAGTAACGTCTTGTGCGCTAGGTAGAACACTCGAAGGTACAGTGTAGCAGGGCTTCAGCATCAAACCCTCGAATAGCTATTCTGCCGCACGTTCCATGATGTGTCAACGAACCCACCTTCTCAGTTGCAGATTTGCAAAGACATTCAGGCACTAGGAGGTGACGAATAGCTGGGTTCCGATGGTCTTTTCCCAGATCCATTTAAACATGTAAGAATTGAAATGGTAAAGGACATCAAGTTCTGTTCTCTGAGGAAGTCCCCTCCACGTTGAGGGAGGCGATTGTTGTCCCCATCTCTAAAGAGGGCTTGCCTAGTGGCTGCGCTAACCATAGGGGTATTGACCTAATCCCGATAGCGTCAAAGCTGTTTGCATCCATCATTCATCGCAAGTTGTAAAACATGCACGAAGGGCAAACTCGTGAGGAACAGGCTGACTTTCGCGCTGATCCTGGATTCGTCTATCAAATCCTCACAGCAACAGATGTGAGGATGTTACAGCAACATTTTACTTTCAAAACGCCAATGATCATTATATTCTTGGACATTCAGACAGTCTTTGACTCTGTTGATAAGTCTGCACTATAACACTGTTGAGAAATGGAGTTCCTCAGAGGTGTGTCGGTCCTCAAAGATTTGTACATTCATCCTTCAGGTTGGGTTAAGGCTTATGGCCAGCTTTTGCTGTCCTTCGTCGTCTCCAGTGGAGTACGACAAGACTCTCCTATATCCCCATTTCTTTCCAACTGTATCATAGAGGATGTTTTACAAATGCTGTATCTGGTCTATCGGACGGTGGGGTTTAACTCCTCCCAGAGAGCAGTTTGATTCAGAATATTCCAATTATATCGCCTTGTTGAGCGACGACGCACAGGCAATTCGACGAGCACTGGACCGCTTGACAATTGAGGTACCCCGATAAGGTATGCGTTTTGCACCTTCAAAGAACTAGGTACTTCTTCAAGACTGGCAGGAGCCTATGCCTGCATTCGTTCTTTGGGCGATCGGTTAGACGTAGTCAATAGCTTGAAGTTTCTCGGAAGCTTGATCACACCTGGCGAAGGCATTGGGGAGGGGTCATATCACAGTATACGAAAATCAGAGCAGCTTTCGCGAACCTGCGACACTCGTGAAGCCGCCAGGATACACGACTTTTCCACAGTTTGTAGTATTTTTCTTAACGGTTGTGGGCTTATCCGCGATGCCACGCCCTGTGACCTTCTGCATTCGAAGCAGTCCTCGAGTCTGATGCCAGCATTCGGTTAGCAATGCCGGGATGTATCGTTGTGTTTGTGCAGGTAGTCTTCCTCTGGTTGAGATAATCGCCTTACATTGACTTCGGTGGTTTGGGCACGTATTGTCTATGCCTGCCCATCGTCAAACATGTTCGTACTCTCTTTGTCAACTAAGAACTATTTATTTCATTCGGCGTTTCATCGGAATTTTGCACATACTGTCACCCAACTTACAATTTGACAGTGTGCGAACGGTGGCTTCTTGATTAATGCTTGCGTACAATAGGCTAAAGAACGAAGCTCAATGCAAATATTGGCCTTTATTTTCAGTAGTATGTTTCGCATACGGATGGATGAACAGAATTCCACCGGAAGCACGCGACCGATTTCGCGGTTACTACCGCTCTTCAGGTATGCGTACCCGGTACTCTCCTGTCCAACCACCTCTATACTAATGTGCTCCTTTCTTAGTTTCTCACCAGAATCTCATCTGAATCGTCAAGAGCGTGAACGGGTGATAAGTCCATTTAAGAATCACATGGTGGGTCGTCGGAAAATGGACTTATCATCCATTGGCCCTCCTGACGATTCAAATAAGATTCTAGTGATCAATGCAAATGCATTAAGATAATGCGTAGGACTACGGACACATCACTTGTTTGATTCACTCCGCTAGAAGGTTTTTCGGTTTGTTTGTGACTAGCGTTTCCAGTGTAGTGGTTGCTCAACAGCATTTTCAGGGTAACCTAGTGATTTCAATAAACACGAGCAAGCAAGACAGCACAAATTATGACCCCAAGTGTGTGTAAACATCATGCAGCTCATATAAAGAAAAATGCGATGCAGGTTCAATGTATCAATCACTCAGAAAAGTATTCCAGAAAACGTTTGCCGCATAATATGATGCATAAAGTCAGTTCCATCTAACAGTCGTTTTGGAAGCGCGAATTAAAATCACGAACAGCTTGAAATTCAATATTTAAATCTTGAATTCACAAACGGATAACACACGGCTGGTGCGGAAAAAAAGGATAGTGCAATTGACTCATGCAAACGGTTTGATTATTGCATCATTAGGAGCCTTTTTTATCTGGCATTAAATGCTGGAGACAAATTTCCAGCTATCCTCGTATTTGAAAATCTACGTTAGCATTAATCATGGAAGCGAAAAAAAATACGCTGGAAATACCGTTGTTTTTGGGCATAATCCAATTGTAACTTGTTGAAAAGAGCGGACTTCAATAACTCGTTCATTCTTGTAAGGTTTGCCGTGGCGCGACTAGCCGATTCGACAGCCCTGCGGAGAGCAATCGGAAGAACGGTATTGTGCACGCTGCTTGTAACAAACGAAAGTCAGCAACACCAGGGAATGATAAAAAGACCAGAAGCGGAGAAACCCAAGTACCACCACTGCTTTACTTGTCACTCACGGAAATACAAAATCGGGTAGGTCAAAACAGATAGAAGGGAGCACTTTTTACTGCCCGGACAGAACTACTACCTTCAAATACAGGCTTACCCCGTAAGTAATAGAATCGTGGGGTCGGCTTACCGGAGCACCCGAAAACATGAAACGAAGAAATTAAGTCACTCATAATTACCTGATGGAACGGATAACGAAGAAGTTAGAATTCGCCAACGTTTGCAGCACAAATACACTTGATCTCTTTTCGTAGCTAGGCCTCCGAAATTCACTAAGAAAAGTTAGATTCTAATATTGTTCGATCCTTTTCACCAGTGCATGATAGAATTCTGTCACAACAAGACTACATCTTGACGTGGCGTGACGGCTTGCGTGCCTACATGATCCAACGAGCTA
>LUCM01003051.1:0-39712 GCA_008360955.1 Fasciolopsis buskii | reverse complement strand
TCTACTCACTGTTCCCCTTGGATATTCACTCTTTTTACGGAAACATGTAACTCTGGGGAAAGGGCAGCGATCAGTTGGGCTTGCCTTGCTGTTTAACGCTGAACGATGATGAGTAAACGAAATTTTTCCGGGAGCACACGGCAAGTGCTTTTGTTCAAAGAATCCATGGATAATCAGTGACGTGAACCAGATGCATGAAATATGTAGCATACGTATGGTGCACTCCTGAGTGATTCTGTATGTCTTCTCATTCTCTTGCATTGGCTTCTCGTCGAATCTTCGATGGCACTTGGTCTGCCTCTAGTTGCTACATATGTATATAAGTACAATCGATGTGCACCATTTCGGGAAAAGACAGTGTTGTGGGTGATACGTTTGTCTCCTAGACCCAAGTGCATATTCAAAAGAAGCACAAAACCGCAAAAATGTCAAACTACAGTCGGCAGAATGCATACTATTCAAGTATAGACGGGTGAATTGTAACACTTTATTTCTTTCTCGATGGAGAAAAGGAATTGGGAAATAAAAGGAAATGGATCCGAAGAATATTTTCCTTCCGATGCTTCTACATAAGCCCAGCCTACAGATAGAAGTGTTGAATTCAAACTGTTACGAGAATCTAAAGAGACACTTGACAGTTCTTGATTGTCCGCTCCTAACTTTGTAGATGGTGCGAAAAGCACTTGTCACGTTCACTAGCGCGATGTGTTCACACCTTGTCGAGTCAGACCACTCAGTGAACGTGACAAGTGCTTTTCGCACCATGTACAAAGTTAGGAGCAGACAATCAAGAACAATCTAAAGAAACTCTGAATAAAGAAGCAAACTTACATCAAGCACCTGATGGGAATCAAAGTGTGACATCAACTGTGTCGACGACTGAAAAGATTCCATACATTCCGGACATACAAAGCCATGCAGTTCTGACCCTCCTGGCGGCAAAAGAGGGCCACCTTTTTTCCCATGGGCCGTTCGTCTCGCAAATCCAAAAGACATCCAAGAAAAAAACAATTATATTTTAGTGATATACTTTCAGTGACTGAATCGTCGTTGTGTCTTCTGGTTTGAAACTACGAAAACTCAGAAAACAAACAGCACCGCAACTTGGAACGCGAACGGAGCAAACTTGAGTAGATCAAGTACAGCGAGATGCAGATGTCCGACCTGCATAGGAAAAAGAAAATCTCAGTGAGTATTAGGTTCATTCATTACGCCCTAACCGGTGGGGACAAAGGGCAAGTGTAAACTAACTTTGATTCTGTACTTCATCAGATGGCGCAAAGCGGTTTTCGTGAAAACCAGTACCCCCCACAGGTGTCAAAGCAGCAAACGACGGTTCCATTTATCGCTAAGAAGCTTCTTTTCGTTATTGTATGCTGAGTTCATAAGTGTAATGGAAGGAGAAGGTCTCATTCTCTTTAGGGCTCACTATGCGAGGAGACGGGCAACCATAACCCTGAAAATGTGTGCTATAGGACCATGCAAGGCGTCGATGGGTGAAGTGGGATAACGAGCCGGACGTCAACAAATCACAGCCAACCACTAAAAGGAGATTTAGGCCAGCGCGCTAACTCGCAATCTTTTACGATCATTGCAAAACCCTTCGTAGTTAAAAAATGCAAACGCATATCAATGTAAGGCAGCAACTTCGTTAGAGAATAGAATCGGTCCCTAAATGCTCCGCTTAAAGCGTTCACTGAAACCAATGCTTCTAAAAACGATTAACCGAGTATCAGTAAAGAGAATTTCGGTGGTAGGCGACAACTCATTGTCGGCCGGGGCGTCACCACATCTGACCTAATGGGAAATGTGGTTCCATTCCATTTCAAGTTTCAGGATCATGTTTACCACCCCTCCGGTGAAGTGGGGCCCTACTGGCTATGGGACATACCCTTTTAACTAAATTCATGCGTCAGACATGTCATAAGAAAATATTCGTCTAACATCTGAGAACCAGTCGGGACTCAAGGCAGAGCAATATGCCACCGCGAGCTGCAAGGGTTATCAGAAAAAGTGCATGAACCGATCAACTGATCACCAGCTCATCTAGAATAACTCTATTGCCTTGGGAATCGCGTTTGGGTGTGCAAAGGCTTATTGTCGGCCTGGCGACAGAGTAGCACAATACTCCATAACGAATAAACTCAAGCACATGTATGATCCAACAAAGAACATTTCGCGCTTTTGTTTACTCAAAAGATTAATCTTAAAGGAACATAACAGTTAATTCTCTAGTGAATTCTGTCATTCCTATGTATATCGGAGATTTCAGCCAGCTGTACCGGCGGAATAGTTGATAGAAAAGGTTCTGTTCTCTCATGTTCAGTCTAGGTAGCATCCGAATCTTACCAAAACCACTTCCGTCAGCTGATGCACTTTTACGATCTCCATGCCCCTTCAAAATAAGCCGCGTGTTATGTGCGAACAACAGTGGGTACCAGTTCAGTTCAGTCGGCACAGCCGTTACTCTTGCACCTAAATGCCTCTGGTTTTCGTTACTATTTCACGGTACCATCTACTCAAAGTGAAAAAGCAAAAACACGGAATAGTGAAAGATAGACTGTGAAATAATATGATAAACAAATATAAGGATGAGGAAAGATTTCAGACGAAACAATGCCACTGAGTGTAACATCGAGTCATATCACACAATGTGTTCAACCGTCACTTGAAAGGGGGATTTCGTGGGCGCCGACCCGTTAGTCTAGGTGCACCTACACGAGCAAGTCCATTAGATAAAGTTTTCGTTTTATTTCCTTTTTTATCGCCTGGCCACGTCAAACTATATTCCAACCACTAACTGTCTCGGTGAAGAGCATAAAACCAAGCAGTCGTCATGTAGGCATGCGCGAAACGTCCTAACCAAGTTGATCACACCTGCCCAAGTAACTAAAGCTATCCACCTCACACGGTTGTTCTCTTGCAAAAACAAGGTTTGGTTTCGAACCAACTCAGTCATGCGACAGAATTTTACACTTTGAATGTGCGAAACGCACATCAAACATACTTGCAACGTCATTCAAACGGTCGAGGATAATCTGCAACTTTATTGGGTCTGCAATCTGCTGCACAACGTCACTCGCGTATTTCAAATCGGTCAACCTACTGTCTCAGCAAATATCAATGCCATTAATCAACCGAGAATATCGTTATATACATATCAATTATAAAGTAAGAAATAAAAGATTAAAACAAACAGACACGACGAAAATTTGTCGTGGTGAAGTCGAGTGAAACACCGTCGTATGCAGGAACTCGGTGTAGGATTTTAGTATAAAGAGAATGGATATGGAAAGTGAGCCCCTCTGGCGAAAAATTCGAACAGAAACCGGCCCATAAAAAGTGAACGAACGGCTCCGTCCAAAAACAAAACCACAACTGTACGTGCCATGACGTCTTGCGTGCCTCCATTATCCAACAAGCTACACATAATAGCTTATCTCAACCCGAAGATCCAATCATACCTGGAAGGTCAATGGGTAGAGAGGCCTGACGAAGTAGTCTCCTGGTTCTCCAAGTCGGGGGTTGATCTGAGGTAGCAGTTCAGTCGGAAAAACGAGTGCAAGAATAATTAATCCAAGTAGATGGGCTCCCACTCAGCTATTCCTCGCTGCCTTGCGGTCAGGTTCTTGTCAGAACCAAAGGCTTTGATTGAGAACCGTAATCGTTCTACGGCTTAGCGGCTGGACTACCTACCCGATACTCGCAACGGTTCGTTGTCAAGTAGGGTAGTAGGTGGTTTTCAGTCTGTTAGCTCACATTTTCTCAAGCCTCATCAGCCTCTGAATCTTGGTTCGTTCAATGTGTGCACTTTAATGCAGGCTAGCCAACAGGCGTGCTTGGCTCTGACAGTGAACTGACTCACTTTCGATTGATGTCTGCTGTGTGAGTGAAACACGAATTCAGCATTAGAGTAGAGTAATTCAGCTAACTGCGCCAAACGTCTCGTCAAAATATTTTCTTCGCACTTCAGGAAACAAAGCAGCTCAAGCTGTGGGTCAAAGCGGTTTAGGAATAGTCTTAGGTGAGAAGGCTGAAGAGCTCATTTAGACTGGATCCAGCCAACAGTCGCTTGTGCGCCGTGAGACTGCAGGGATCAGTTGGCGTCCGGACGGATAGTGGTGTTCACCGCAGTTTATTTGTCATCTCGGCATAAGCTACAACTGACTGCAGCACTGACATGGAGGAAGACAAGTTTTCTGATGACCCTTTCGAAGGCTCTGACATTGTAGTGCTAGCAGGTGATTTTAATGCACAAGTTGGGAAACTTAGTGCACCGGAGTCCTTTTTAGGTGGGCAAACGGATAACGGAGAAAGACTTATCCAATTTTGTGCAGATAATCATTTATTCCTACCTAGTACGAATTTCCGACACAGTTCGCGTCGCACAGCGACATGGGGCTCCTACTCGACAGATGGTCCGAGTCAGATCGACCATATCACAGTAAGCTACCGTCGGTGCGGTTCTGTCCAGAATTGTAGGTCGTATTGGACCACGTACGTCGAATCGGGCCAGGCGTTAGTTTTATTGCGATTTTTGCTTCAGCTCAACGGCTATCGACCCAGGCCACAAACCCGATTGGCCATCGAACGACTGTCCGATTCGGCTGTTCGCAATAGCTATGAACAAAAACTATCAGATGACCCGCAATTTAGACGAGGGCTGAGATCGAATTGAATAGGCAATGCATTTGGGAGCAGATTTCACCTGTGGTCCCAGATCTAGCATTCATCAAAGACACTGGGTCTTGCAATGACCGCTGGGTCTAATGGAGCGAAAACACCAGCTGTCTAACTGCAAGGAGACGAATAAGATGCGTCGACACGTGCGGTATCAGTTAGCCATAAGCCTGAAGAATGACCGCGAAAGCTGATGGGTTAATGTAGCCGAAGAGTTGGAGGAAGCGGCTGCTTCAGGTAACAGTCGAAGACTGTTTAAGATTATACACGACAGCAGTGGGCGGCGAACTTCGGTTAGTGAAGCGGTGTGCGATAAGAATGGAGAGCTCCTCCATGGTAGACAGGAAAGACTGGACCGTTGGGCAGAGTATTTCAAGGATCAGTTTAGTTGGCCACGCGCTAACATATTTAGTCCGACGTCTGTAGCTGCGAACCCTTGGGAGGTGTCACTTGATCCCCCAACGGAAGTGGAAGTGCAGTCGAATATTCGGCTTCTGAAGAGGGAAAAAGCTGCCGGTCCCGATGAACTTCCCCCAGTTCTTTTCAAATTGGGTGAACTGCTGATGAAATCACTTACCTCCTTGCTTCGTGATATTTGGAACGAGGAGAGTATCCCGCTATCGTGGGGTGATTCACTGATTATACCCATCTTCAAGAAGGGTACACGGAGTGACTGCTGCAATCATCGTTTGATTAGTTTAATTCCGATAGTTACTAAGGTATTAGCTTCGATAATGCTTCGCCGTTTGAAACCTATTCGCGAGAGTGATATCCGCGAACAACAGGCCGGATTTCGGTCAGGTCGAGGTTGCATCTACCAAACATTCACTCTTCGATAGATACTCGAAACGCGTCACACGCACCGCCGCCCCACGATCGTAGTCTTCCTCGACTTCAAAGGTGCTTTCGACTCCGTGGATCGACCAGCACTATTCAGTGCTCTCCACCAGAAGGGTATGCCAACGAAGTTTGTGAACCTGTTGCGAGCATTGTACTCGCATACCTATGGTCGCATTAGGGTATACGGTGAACTATCAAGTTCATTCGAAACGACTAGTGGCGTTCGACTAGGGTGTCCCATCTCTCCATTCTTGTTCAACTTCGTCATGGACGAGGTGTTGGAAGATACTTTAGGAGGTCTCTGGGATGTAGGAATCGAACTGGGAAATGGAGGGAAGCTGTGTGACCTAGATTACGCAGATAACGTTGTGTGCCTTTTCGAGTCTGTGGACCATGCACAGCGTGCACCAAACAGATTCTCGATGTGTGTAGCTCGGTTTGGCATGTGCTTTGCACCTTAAAATGCAGTGCTGTTGCAGGACTGGACGACAGTAGTGCCGAACCTGGTACTGAACGGAGAAGAACTCACGATTGTAGACCGTCTTACCTACCTTGGTAGGTGCGTGTCTAACGATGGTAGCTCGGGATTGGAGGTAAGGATGCGTATATCCAAGGCTCGTGCAGCTTACGCTGGATTGAAGCACTTGTGGCGTTGGCCTGATATTTCACTGAAATTGAAAGGTCGTGTGTACTGTGCTGCAGTGCGTTCAGTTCTGTTGTACGGTTGCGAGACTTGGAGTATGCGTGTGGTCGATTTTCGTCGGTTGGAGGTTTTCGACAACCGATGTCTACATAGTATGGCTAGGATTGGATGGAGTGACCGGGTGTGTAATATTGAGGTTAGGAATCTGGTATTGGGTGCCACTTCTGAAAATAGCTTGTCTCAGCGTATGAAACTTAGTAGACTACACTGGTCTGGTCACGTGTTGCATATGACGAACACTCGTCTACCATACCGTGCCTTATTCTGTGTTCCTCTCACGGACTTAAAGAAGCCATGTGGAGGCCAACAGATGACGTGGCAACGTGGAATGAGAAAATGTACAGCGAAGTTAAGTAAAGTAGACGTCTCACGCCTTCGTGGTTGGGTTCCGAAACACTTGTCGACTTGCTGGGTGGAGACACTGAAGGATATGGCAGTGAACCGTGAACAGTGGCGATCGTGCTGTCATGTTCTATCGAATCAGAATGATTGAAGACGTTTGTGCGTTCGTTCAGTTAGGCTGTGTTCCGTGTGTTGGCTGCAGCAGCATCTTATCTTTTCCCGCCTGTGTAGGTCCACTTCCTGTTCCCCTTTGATATTCACTCTTTTCATATAAATGTGTAACTCTGGGGAAAGGCAGCGGTCAGTGTGGCTTGCCTTGTTGTTTAACGCTGAACGATAATGATGATGATGAGTACTAAGTCGTGCATTTTGAGTATCTAGTAAACCACACAGAGATCTTGACGCACACTAACGCGTAATCGCAATCGAAGGGGCGTGCACTGATACGACCAGTAGTTTTGTAAATAGCTGCCCCATTCGTGGCTAACAGCGATCTGGTCGACTTGGGTTAATCGCTAACTCGAAGATAGTGGACGACAGGTGGTGTATCAGCAATGGGAGCGTTTGAAGTTCGTGCTAGAGGAAAGTAGTGCATTGTCTGAAGACGGAGCCAACAAACGTTCGCCGTTTTCTAAACGACAGAAATAGGGACGAGAAGGATTCGTAGACCTCGTTCGAGGACAGCGGCCTACTCTAGCACTCGTTTTCAGCTAAAATCACAATGTCACCCCGTTTTGCTGTTCGTAAAAAGTCGCGCAACTTTTGAAGGAAAGTGGCTTTAAATACATCTGGGCTATAATCACTAGGCGCGTATGTTGAGATGACAAGCAAATTGTCTGTTAGCGCAAGGACCGTTTACTTTATTCGAACCTCCAAGAATCTCTGCACATATCCGGCTTTCGACTGGGTTCTAGTCATAAAGTGGAACCTTCGCCCTCTTACTGAAAGCTACACAAAAGCCACCAAGACTAGGAGCCGCAGTCGCCGATTCTCCTGAAAGGCGCACATAAAACCTCACCGAAGAATTGGGTGGGAATATCAATCGAATGATAGCTCGTCATGAATGTGAGTGCCTTGGATGCTACTCAAATCCGTGGCTACGGTCTCCAGTGCTAGTCACTCCGGTTTCCGTCTCCATCGGGATTGTATTCACCAAAATTTCATTTTGGGACAAAACGGGAACCACAAGCACATGCTTCGCAGATAGACGATTTCAATCTTCCTAGATCTGCAAGCCGATCATCATCATCATCGTTAAGCGGTAAACAGCAAGGCAAGCCCAACTGATCGCTGCCCTTTCCCCAGAGTTACATGTTTCCGTAAAAAGAGTGAATATCCAAGGGGAACAGTGAGTAGACCTGCACATGCGGGAAAAGATAAGATGCTGCTGCAGCCAACACACGGAACAAAGTCTAACTGAAAAAGTACTTTTTCAATCATCCTTATTCGATAGAAAATGACAACACGATCACCACTGTTCACGGTCCACTGTCATGTCTTTAAGTGTCTCCAGCTAGCAAGTTGACGAGTCTTTCGGACCCCAACCACGAAGGCGTGAGACACCTACTTTACCTAAGTTCTCTGTACATTTTCTCACCCCGCGTTGCCACGTCATCCGTTGACCTCCGCATGGCTTCTTCCATTCCTTGGGAGGAACACAAAATAGGGCACGATGTGGTAGACGTGTGTTCGTCATATGCAACACGTGACCAGACCAGTGTAGTCTACTAAGTTTCATACGCTGAGACAAGCTATTTTCAGAAGTGGCACCCAATACCAGATTCCTAACCTCAATACTACTCACCCGGCCACTCCATCCAATCCTAGTGATACTACGTAGACATTGGTGCTCGAAAACCTCCAACCGACGAACATCTCCCATACGCATACTCCGTGTCTCGCAACCGTACAACAGAACTGAACGCACTGCAGCACAGTACACACGACCTTTCAATTTCAGTGAAATATCAGGCCAACGCCACAAGTGCTTCAATCCAGCGTAAGCTGCACGAGCCTTGGATATACGCATCCTTACCTCCAATCCCGAGCTACCATCGTTAGACACGCACCTACCAAGGTAGGTAAGACGGTCTACAATCGTGAGTTCTTCTCCGTTCAGTACCAGGTTCGGCACTACTGTCGTCCAGTCCTGCAACAGCACTGCATTTTAAGGTGCAAAGCACATGCCAAACCGAGCTACACACATCGAGAATCTGTTTGGTGCACGCTGTGCATGGTCCACAGACTCGAAAAGGCACACAACGTTATCTGCGTAATCTAGGTCACACAGCTTCCCTCCATTTCCCAGTTCGATTCCTACATCCCAGAGACCTCCTAAAGTATCTTCCAACACCTCGTCCATGACGAAGTTGAACAAGAATGGAGAGATGGGACACCCTAGTCGAACGCCACTAGTCGTTTCGAATGAACTTGATAGTTCACCGTATACCCTAATGCGACCATAGGTATGCGAGTACAATGCTCGCAACAGGTTCACAAACTTCGTTGGCATACCCTTCTGGTGGAGAGCACTGAATAGTGCTGGTCGATCCACGGAGTCGAAAGCACCTTTGAAGTCGAGGAAGACTACGATCGTGGGGCGGCGGTGCGTGTGACGCGTTTCGAGTATCTATCGAAGAGTGAATGTTTGGTAGATGCAACCTCGACCTGACCGAAATCCGGCCTGTTGTTCGCGGATATCACTCTCGCGAATAGGTTTCAAACGGCGAAGCATTATCGAAGCTAATACCTTAGTAACTATCGGAATTAAACTAATCAAACGATGATTGCAGCAGTCACTCCGTGTACCCTTCTTGAAGATGGGTATAATCAGTGAATCACCCCACGATAGCGGGATACTCTCCTCGTTCCAAATATCACGAAGCAAGGAGGTAAGTGATTTCATCAGCAGTTCACCCAATTTGAAAAGAACTGGGGGAAGTTCATCGGGACCGGCAGCTTTTTCCCTCTTCAGAAGCCGAATATTCGACTGCACTTCCACTTCCGTTGGGGGATCAAGTGACACCTCCCAAGGGTTCGCAGCTACAGACGTCGGACTAAATATGTTAGCGCGTGGCCAACTAAACTGATCCTTGAAATACTCTGCCCAACGGTCCAGTCTTTCCTGTCTACCATGGAGGAGCTCTCCATTCTTATCGCACACCGCTTCACTAACCGAAGTTCGCCGCCCACTGCTGTCGCGTATAATCTTAAACAGTCTTCGACTGTTACCTGAAGCAGCCGCTTCCTCCAACTCTTCGGCTACATTAACCCATCAGCTTTCGCGGTCATTCCTAAGGCTTATGGTCAACTGACGCTGCAACTGCAGACGCATCTTATTCATTCCCTTGCAGTTAGGCAGCTCACATTTTCGCTCCATTAGAATTAGCGACGCTTGAAAGATCCAGTGTTTTTGATGAACACTAGATCTGGGACCGCAGGCGAAATTCGCTGCCAAATGGATAGCCTACTTAATTTGATTCCAATGATCGTCTACATTGCTACTGGTCGCAGTTCTTAGTTCCTCGGACAATTTCTGTTCGTAGCTGTTGCGAACAGCCGAATCAGACAAACGTTCGACAGCCAATCGGATTTGTGGCCTGCGTCGATGGCCATTCAGCTGCAGCAAAAATCGCATTAAGACTAACGCATGGTCCGATTCGACGTACGTGGTTCAGCATGACGTACAGTTCTGGACAGAACTGCGCCAACGGTAGCTAACTGCGATATGGTCAATCTGACTCAGACCACCTGTCGAGCTAGGGCGCCATGTCGCAGTGCGACGCGAACTGTGTCGGAAATTCGTACTAGATAGGAATAAATGATTAGCTGCACAGAATTGGAGAAGTCTTTCTCCGTTGTCTGTTCGCTGTGCAGGCAAGGCGCATCACCCGCCTAAACAGGACTCCGATGCACTAAGTTTCCCAACTTGTGTATTAAAATCACCTGCTAGCACTACAGCGTCAGAGCGTTTGCTCTTCCGAACAGGGGTGACGAGGTCATCGTAAAACTCGTCTTTCTCCATGTCAGTGCTGCAGTCAGTTGTAGCTTATGCCGAGATGACAAACAAACTGCGCTGAACACCACTATCCGTCCGGACGCCAACTGATCCCTGCAGTCTCATGGCACACAAGCGACTGTTGACTGGGATCCAAAGGGCTGCCTCAGCCTTCTCACTCAAGACTATTCCTACACCACGTTGACCCAAAGCTTGAGCTGCTTCGTCTCCTGAACTGCGAAGAAAATATTTTCACGAGACATTTGGTGCAGTTAGCTGAATTACTCTACTCGAATGCTGAATTCGTGTTTCACTCACACAGCAGACATCAATCGAAAGTGAGTCAGTCCACTGTCAGAGCCAAGCACGCCTGTTGGCTAGCCTGCATTAAAGTGCGCACATTGAACGAACCGAGATTCAGAGGCTGATGAGGCTTGGGAAAATGTGAGATAACAGACTGAAAACCACCTACTACACTACTTGACAATAAACCGTTGGGAGTATCGGGCGTGTTATCAATGGAGATACTATGGGTAGGCAGAAGGGGCAAACAGATTGGGTTGGAGACAGAAGAGACAGGTTGAATAAAAGAGAGGGAACTGGTTAGACTGGGATATGCTCTCTGATCCGTCTCGCCTATCGCCCTTTCGAAGAGCGCGATCCGAAAAGCTAGAATTATCCCGAACTAATAGCAGTGACATCAGTGAACATTGGTCACTTGTCAAGAGCGTCTTGCACTCTAATAGCTTAGTTGTGGCCTGAATCATCGTGTCGCGGAACCCTGGTTTTTAACTGAGTCCCTGGGCCTGCTTGGCTCACGACAGTCCATCCTAACTCACAGCTAGTATAAAGGACAGCTGAACACGAGACGTGAACTTAACGCAAGCACGTGTAGGGATCGCAAGATCTGGTACCTTCAAATAGCCTTAGACATGCTGCGGTCATGGGGAATTTCTGCAAGCTATTCCACTTCACCTGAGCTAGCGGTAAGAAGCCACTGGGTGTGAGTGAAACGATCTGTGAAACCCACGGTGCGCTTATTCGCAATCCCCAGCGCCGCATTTTTACTACATACTTCAATTATGAGTGCACTGGAAGGGTTACGTCTCATAGCAAATAGAGCCCCGCTACACGGCAGTGGGGCGCGGCAGCCGTGACCCTGAAACTTGTAGTGGCAAAGAACTACATAAGGTCCAAATAAGTCCTGCACGCTAGGCAGAGCATTTTAGAACTCTTGGTAGCTTTTCGTGTCAGCCTCTCGCATAGCTATTGGGCTCACTTCCCGTGGTCTGCTTAAACAGGTCCAACTGAGGCGATGTGCAAGTACGTCGTAATGCGCCTAGCTCCGATAGCCTTTCCCCAGGTCTATTTAAGGATGGACAAATGGAACTGATCTAAGAATGTATTGTTCTCGTCAGTTTGGTGTCCCGAAAAAGTCATCTGCTCGTGGGTGGGAATCTACTGTTGTTCTCATTATTGAGAAGACCAGCAATGACTGCAGTAAGACCAGGAACACTAACCTAACTTCAACAACGTCGATACTGCTAGCACCCGTCGTTGTTCGCAGGTTGCACGGCGCACTTGAAGAACAGACTCTACGGAAGCAGGCTAGGTTTCGCGCCAGTCATGGATGCAATCGTCACCTTCCAACAGTTGGTAGGAAACCGGTTTGCTTTCCGATGGTCAACGACCATTGAGTTCTAATATATTCGCGCTGGTTTCGACCGTCAATAGGTTGGCATTACGGCACAGTTTTTTGAGAAATGGTACACATGAGAAGTGTGTAAGTCCTCAAAGAGGTGTGTCGTCACATCAGGTGGTGTTAGGGCTTCCGGGAAGCTTTTGTTGTCCCAGTGGAGTATGGTAAAGTTGCCCTATATCTCCACTTCTTTTCAACTTCGCCATAGGGGATGTGTTGCAGAACACTTTGTCTGGTCTAGAAAAAGTTGCGGCTGAAATCTTCTCAGGATCAGAATTCTCGACTCAGTGCGCCGACGATTTCCCTTGCACAATTATATGCGTTGGACAACTTGGCCGTTGAGTTACCCTGATATAATTTGTGCCTTGCACCTTTCAGGTAGGAGCTTGTAATTGCGCTCATCGTTTGCGGTTAACAGATTTTTTAATCACATGGCTCATCCAGGAGTGTACTGGAAGAGGTATATTCCATACCCAATGGGTCCCACTACACGAGGGGGAAGACCGGTAACCGTTGGAGGAGCAATAACATTGCAATCCGATGCCAAGCGCATATCACGTTGAATACCAGGTTCCCAGCGGTGGCCGGGCGGATAAGGTTGTAGCGTTTGGAAGTGAAGGTCACGGGTTCGAATCTTCCCACCGCCGGCCAACTTCCTCACTTAGAACCCCTCTGCTGACCGCGGCCCCACTCCTGGGAAATGATGTACATTTTTATTTCACTAGTAAGAAGCAAGAGATAGAAGATGAAAGATTTCTATCGAAGGGCGAGGTTTTAAATAGTGCTTTAGATGCCTAGATGCATAGACCACTGTGTTCATTCGGCACACTAAAATATGACGAAACGCACCTGGTCACAATACATTCCAGGTTTCCACAACGCACCGAAATCCGGCAAATAACAGCCTGAATTCATCCAGCGGTCAAGCGTCCAGCTTCTTCCATTTGAGGTCCAGACCTTCGACACCCTATAAAGGCTGGGAAGCCCTCCGGGTCTCAGTTAGAGACCCGCGCTTTAATTCTAACGTTAATCAGTTGCAGTTCAGGCCGGGTCGGACCAAAGAATTCAGGAATCAGACCAATTAGTGTCGAGGTGCTTGCGTGAATGGGCCTGTAGCGGAAAATGGATTTGTTCCCCCGGATAGCATGTCAATCCAACGCTGACCGCCAAGCGCCGTCGCCATTTGTGCGTTGCTGATGCACACTCCGCTCGCACGCTGCCGTCAAAATACACTCAATCTCCGACCGCTTCCGACTCTCTTTTCGTTGTACCGGTCGAATGTCTGGGTTGCCAGTGTTGCAGTCGTACAGAGCCGAGCAAGGGTGACACAAGTGGTCACAACTGTTAAGGGCAAGCAAACGTTATACGAGATTCGCGTTATGACAATCGGATCTACAGTCTGCCGAGATGCATAGTCGTCGTGAGTTTGTGGATGGCGCTTTTATTTGGCTTCCGCTTGTCATTCGACACATACGATTGAGGCAGCACTTGACTGTTTTTTTCATTTTCCTTCACTCCTGTTCAGTCCTTTTTCTGTTCTTCAACTCTGTTTCAATCTCCTTTCCTTTAATTCCTTCCGTCATTCGGTCGGGTTGTTTCTGCCAGTCGGTCATGATCCATCCGTTTGTTGTGCGGATAACGGCCCTCTATTTCGCCTTCTTCATGTGACTGTGAAATATGCCTTCTTTTATATAATTTCTGATAACCGGCTTTCTTTAACTTCCTTTGATTCTCTATTCTGTTTCTGTTTATTTTTTCTTCTTCTGTTCTTGCCTTGCAGTTCTCCCATTTTTTGGCAACAACTATTTTTGCTGTTGCTCCTCATTTGTGTTAATCTTGTTTGTGGTTTTTCCTCCTTCGAGATAAAGGTACTATGGGTGCTAAAGATCTACCCTCTAACTGCGATAATTGGTTGGAATTAGTGAGCAAAGCTTTCGGATGAGCACGTTTCCCCTGCCGCTTGCCTTGGGCGACCGGCAACCATCGCCGAGTTGGACCTAAGGCAATAGGTGTTGCATCTGGCGAGGTGGTTCCTTTCCCCAAGCCTACAACGATTAAATCGCCCGCAAGCACATAGACAAACAGGTACACAAAAGAAGTCAGTTACTTAGTCACAGATGTAGTAAGATCATTCTCCCAAGGCGAACTTTGGCACCTGGTCGTTCCCTTGACGTAAGGATTGTCGCTCTGAGTCGAACGCTGTCAGCTCTGTTTACAGGGACACTACGGAGGTACGTGCTGGGCTAATCGCCTTTTGAACGCTCCTTTGCTCCCCACCCGCATTAGAAGCCCTCTCCATTTTCTTTGGGTGGCCGCGCAACGCGGATGCGGCGGCCAGTCCGAACAGATGTTTACTAGAATTTCACTGAGTCTTTGGGATCTCTTAGGAGTATGAGATCCCTTTCTGACCGCTTGTACTCCGTACTATGCACGTTCAAAGTTCGGAGCCAACCAGAATGGGCTAGGTTTTTTAGGCAGCACGCCCATTTCGTGGCCCTCATTTAAACTCTCTCGGTCATATTTTCCTCCTTCAGAATTCGTCGACAGGCCCAGAAGTCTACCTACAGACAAGGCCTTACTAAGGTACAGGATAGCTTCTGGAACAAGCTACGAGTGAACTGTCCAGATTACAGTCGATTTGAGCCTGGCCTTCGGGAAAAGTGCGCTACAGTTGTCTGTCCGCGACGGCTCGTCTGACTCGACCGACTCCAGATCCCTCTCCTGCGTCGTTCTTTTCAGTATATTTTCTCCAGTGTCTACCCATGGGCATGGTGTCAACCAATAAGCATTACCTTGCGCTTATCTGTATTGAAAAAGAGGTCCTTGCGACGGGCCAACGGAGCAGTCCGTCGAGGCCTGCCGACAGCACCTACGTACCTAGCGTAGCTCCTTTCCTATAGTAGATTACGTCGTCTGACTATTGTAAGATTTTTTAACTTTCTTCCAGAGAAAGACCGTTCACGAAAACGCTGAACAGTCTTGGGCTTGGTATGGGCACTTGTGTTAACCCATCTGGGGTGTCGAAACTACCGGAAAGAGCCCCGTGCACCAGGGTCTGAAATTGCTAATTACGCAGATAGTGCAAGGCCTAAGTTTTCGTAACCTTTCCGATGGGTATAGACGGCCCACCCAGTCGAATGACCTGGGGAATTCCAGTGAAATTACATCCAGCTGAAATCCTTTGTCATCTACCAAGATTTACCAGCCCGCAGCCACAGCGAGGATTTTGCACGTCCCTTATCCTATACACTCGCGCTGTGCTTCAGGCGAATGGCCCTTCTCTAGAAAGTTTCGCAGAACATCATCGATTAGGCCTTCAGTGACTCCAGAGGCCGACAATATCAGCACAACTTGACTGTAGTCTAGAGGTTTGGGCCGAATGACAGACGGAAGGATTTGACCGGCCACATATGATCCCGTGACTTCTGCTTCGGGGGAGTTTTCCTCGCCCATGCGCTAAGCCGCCTACCACAATCCGTCCGAACTAAGAAAGTCAAAGTTCAGAAACTGGAGGCATGAATTTATTCCCACCCGCCTAATCCGTGCCACCAGCGCATTTATCTCTCGCCGACTGCTGACAGATTTAGCTCACGACATAACGTCCGTTAAATCGGTCTTTCTTTCATCCACCTTGTAATCTCTCTTTGATAATGGTGTATGGCCACGTGAGCAGGGAACATGGAGTCATGGCAGTGGTTGCCACAGAAACGATGATGTATAATTTGATGCGGATGTGGGGCTAATTTTGTGATTGCATGACCATGTGTGTAAATTGAAACAATATATCGTGTGGTTGACAAATAAACACGGATTGACCTAGGTACTTACTAACAATATGCGTACTCGAAGTTAAGATATATTAAGACGAGCAAGTGACTTAATGGCGTGCTATGGAATGTAGCAGACGTGGAAGAGAATTATCAACGCCAGGTTAGGGCGCAGTTGGTTAATGGAAAAAATATTTTGGTTCATTCACTAGCGTCATGCTGGTGAGGTTATAACTGACGATTAACCTCGGCAGAGGGAACGATATTCAGTGTCCAGCTGGCTTGGCACAGGTGCGAACGAAACGTGTACATTAACATGATGAGCCGCCACTTTACCCATTCTCCCTTTTTGAAATTCGCCCACCGTCGGCTTCAAGGCACATTACATCATTCTCCCCTTATTCACCTACTAAGGTGCTTATGCAGCGAACAAAGCGAGTTACCGCTTCCTTTGACTTTTTAATGTTTCCCCGGTCTTACAAGTCCGTCTGAACTGGTAATCACCCACTTCAAGACACCAAGAGGGAACGAAGAGACTTTAAAATGGTCTTCGGGGACCATCACTGCGTCGCCTGCCTTAAAATGCCCTTTGATATGTATCCATATCTGTCGGGCCTCCAGAGGTGGTATGTATTTTCGAAACCACTTTCTCCAAAGGAACTTGGCCAAGTTACTGGCATACCTCCACTGGTTGAGACATATTTCACAAAAATATATTCGACTAAGTTTAAACTGTTTCACGGAACAACGGCAGGATCCTAATGCTAAAAGATCATTAGAAGTCGGAGAAAGATGGTGGATGTCATCGGCAAATGCCGGTACCAGTGCGTGACCGCTTAGAATTCCTTGCAACACATTCAGTATTAAACCGAAAGCACCGTCGTTAAGTGTTTGTTGTTAAGTCAGGGACAGCGCTATCCTTCAAGATGTTCGTACCAAACGGTCCAATACTCCCCCTCGATCACCGGGGTAGAGACGTTCAAGTACCACTGAAATCCAGCATCACGGTTTTATCATTCAGCGTGCACCCATTGAAGCTTCGGTTCCAGCGCGATAGTCTTCTATTAGCATCAAGAAAGTTTGAGGCATTACCTGTCTTCTTCCTTCGTTTTACCCACAGGGGCCGACATCATTGCTTCAAATTCCCCGGAAGACCAGCACTTAGAAACCCCTCTGTATTTCGTAAGCGGAGCCATTAGTTGATTTCCGTTACGTACATGCGTCTTCAAAACTGCATGCGCCCATTGATCGCTCACTTTACCGTGGTTAGTCGACTCAGAACCGAAAATACCTTTCGTATGATGTTAATCACGTGGTTTACCCCACATGTTGCCTCAATGAATGTTTTTTGTACAAGCAGATTACCGACGTGGTTTGAAGCTGGTGGGATTATCGGATGTTTCACGTCACAAATTAAATGGGGGTTAGTAAGTATACCACACACTTGTAACCTAGCAACGACGTGTTTGCGGTTCGTCCGTTTGAACTTTCAATCATCGGCATTGACCTTCTGTCATTGTTGTCCCACAGATGTACACCGAAGGAATCAGATTTTAGAGCTTGGTTATGATTGCACTCCCGGGAGCGCGGCTCTTCCGGAGTCAAAGCACCGGTGCGCATGCCACTAAATGGTTGGAAGCCGTCGTTACCGCAATCTGCTCCTTAAGTATCGCCAGCCAGACCTGAGCCTTGAGTAACTGGGTCCGCGACAGGTGTTTATGGATCTGAGATGGGAGTGATGCAGGCATGGGTAAGACGGTTCTCATTAAGCCAATCTCAGCCTCTAGCACCGGCTCGGGTTGGTTGCTTAGATCGCCTACCGATCAATGTGTTCCTGGGAGGATGAGAAATTCTAAGCCGTTGGTCAATTTTTTTAAGCGGCTGTGGGTTCGCTACCCCATGGAGGCATAAGTCAGCTGGATTGACGGCCCATTTTACATGCTTTCACTATTCAACATTTTTCTCTTGGCGCGTAACTGTGAGCCCGTTTGCGACAAAATTATCAAATCGGCTGACAATATCGTGGATGTAGTGAAGCACGACCATTGAATCGGTCCAAGACCCTGCGATTTAGTCGATTTATTTGAAACGTTCTATTAAAGCCTGCACCACCTGTACTGCCAAACTGCCGCAGTCACATTCGGGACTTGGATCGATACTGGCCTCAACCATGCCATCCGAGCCCTGGCCAGCAATACGCCAGCTTAACAACTGTCGTGGTTTCTTCACCACATTCTGTTAACCGTTGCACCGTAAACTACTTTTGATGTGTCTGAAAACAGATGGAACTCTTTTTTTCTACCTTGGGTTTTTTGCGAACCGACATCGCGATGATGTTATGCCCCCCCACATCTTGTAAGACTGGCAATTGGATCATCCCGACCAACTTTTTTTAACGGTCGTTTTGGCAGAAACTGCCGGAAAATGCCAGGGGAACGACTCCTGGAGATTCATATTAGATAGAAATATATAACGGGATTCTCCTACGCGTCACTCGGTGGTTGGGAATGTTCGGTTAGACAGCGAATTCATCGGGCCCGGCTTCCTAATGTGCCCCTTGGTTGCGTTCAACCCTCACGGGAAATACATCAAAACAGCTTGTTCCCTCTTTTATTTCGTTTGCCAAGATGACTTCTGGGATCCCGGAATTACTGGATATCCAATTCTTAAGGTGGAAGCCACCCTGCCTCAGGAGTTTTGTGGGCCCCACCAAATGTCCTTTGGTCGTGTTCTAAACAAACGAATCGACGTAGTCGCCAACGTAAAGATTTCTGTTAATGCAGTCCACCATGGTTAGTCAATTTACATTCCATATGTTGCTACTGTCTCTTCTAATGTATACTTCGCGTAAAGGTGACAATACTGCAACATCTTGATGGGGAATCATACGGTTTTCCAATACCGGCTCGTTTGTGTCATTCTTAAACCACCTCAAAAAACGCAACGCATTTTTATCCCTGTCCAGTACGGTCACCTGAAGAAAACATTTTCCCTATCTACAGATATTACGAACTTAACCACTTGAAAGCCACAAGTAACCTCGACCACTGGTGTAGTCCAATCTTTCCACTGCAATAGCCAGTCACTGTGCGAAGTTCCTTGGATTATTGCTGCGCGGTCGAATACTGTGCGAGCATATCTGGAATGTTTAGGGTCGCGTGCAGAATGGTGAGGCAAATACTATATTTATTCTCCAACTAGGGGAAAGCCAAATTTCTACTAACCCAGGGGTTTGCTTTTCTACTATCACCTAAGAGTATTGTTCTAACGACCTTCTATTACGGCGAAAACGTTCTTCTGTGTCCCAACTTTGGAGCGCGTCTGTGCTGTTATTCAGGAGGCGTTCGTCTCACGGAAGCCACGGCACCCGGAACGACCTTAATTCTACAATTCTGTGATCAAAGACATCAGCGTTTCTACAGCCAATATCATGGAAACATAAACTGGCGCTGGCAATGCTAGAAGATCTGGAGAACTTGGCGAAATCTAAAACGGTCAAACATTCACCAGAGACTTGCTCGGCTATTTTGTTGCAGAGTTGCACTTTTGCTCCGTCTGCGTGCATTCCGAATGTTCTACCTTCGCCAGTTGGCAAAACCTAAGTATTTTCAGTAGTGTTTAATCAATGAGTGTCACAAGCGAATCCAAAATGCAAAACACAATTGATTATCAGGCAATACGGTAATGAATTATAAATGTAATCAATGCATTAACTTAAAGGAACCTCAAATAAGGGATCATAAAGACTCAAAGCATGAGCCGCTATCACAATGCAGAAACGCACATGTGGTCTGAGAGGGTCTCAAGGACATGCGCGTCCAAATATTCCGGCGAGTGTCAACGAAATATCTTTAAGCAAACAAGACCGCGCCAAATTTAAAGCAAGGAAATCATTTGTACGGCAGCGGTCGCATGACTTATGATAAAAGAGGAGTTTTTCAGAGTTTCTTCCTTAGCCATTCCTTGTACCAACCATGCGGTCTCTGCTGGTACAATGAGTACCTTTTCCACCAATGTGGTCGTCGCATTCTCCTTGTATTGCGGTGTGATTCGCGTTCCCGAGGCCAGTTTTTCTTTTTGCTTTGGGCCCTGGGACTATTGTTTCAAGAGGAATTCTTTGCAGCATCTTTGTCTTAGTTGCTTAAGCACTGCCCGACCAAAAAGCCCATGTGTTTCCACTTCAGTGATTGCCATTTTGGTCTCCCTCAGTATGTGCTTGTGTGATTGTGCTAGACCAGCTTTCACATTTATGTATTTTTCTGACGACTATCCAGGTCTCTTTGGCCTAACTTTATAATTTGGTTATGACAATCAGCACCGACCCGCTTGAGTAAAGTTTCATAGATCTCTCAGGCTTTCTTATCAACCGTGGTATGTCCTCCGTGGTAACAGTGTGTTCGTTTCCAAGCGTATTCTTTCTTCCGCTATGCTCACTTTGCAGCCTTTTTCATAGGGTGCTGAACTTCCCGGTGGACCTTTCTTCCTCGTTTTAGCTTAGTCCACTAATGTCCGTTTTATTCTGTCACCGAGCTGCTGAATCAAGTCTAAAGCAAAACAATACAAAAACACATTGTTTGCAGATACGTGAAATATAGACACGTATAAGTCCAAAATGACGCTGGAAGAGTATTTAGAAGGTTCATATCACCTTTCGCTGCGAAAAAGGTTACTTCACAAGCCCTTCGTTTCACGGAAAGTGACAAAAATCTGTGTATTACACAAATACACATAAAAGGAGTTGGTATACTTTATAAATGCATAAATGCTGTCCCAGTTTCATCAGGATGGGCCGTGAGGGATTTGGTTGAGAGAGACTCAGAAACCAATCCAGCTCTATAATGAAAATATTTCATTGACGTCAACGATTTCCTAAAATAAGCTTCTCTAGAGAGAAGCCGTCGGGCCTGTGGTAGGCATTTTTGACAGGTAAGTTCTAGGTTTAAGCTTGAACACTTTTTGTCGACCTCTAAAGAGTGTAGAGACCGGAATGCGTAAAACATGCTCCCACGTAAAACGGATTAAACATGAGACAAAGATGGTCTCTCATTCTGCAGAATCTCAAAGGTTGCAGCCTTATATCTGTCAGGCATTGATACTAGCAAATATCAGAAAACATGAGAACACTCCCAGGGATTTTCTCATTAAGCACCGGAACACATCGCGATCCCTTGTCAGTCCAAATGTGTTAACTGCGTTTCACGTTTAGTTGAAGCGTCCATAAGGATGCCATATCATGGCTGGAAATCTGCAAGCATGGATGGCAAGTAATGCCCTACTATGTTCGCAACAGGAAAATCCGACTTCCCTGGTTGCTGTTGTTGATATAAACATAGCAATAAATAGGCGTCCAGAGGCCTGAGAATTCATATAGAATTCTGCATCCACATACACCAGAAATCCGACTTTCGTCGCATGCACATCTCGAAAAAAACCATTCCAAGAGGGCTTCCAAATGGGTCAGCAATATCAGAAGTAACCTATGCACCGCATGCGCACTCACCTGCTAAATAACCTTACCTGACTTGTGGCTTATTTCCACCTTCAAGTCGTGACGGCTTGTGCTGCCATGGTACCCAAAACGTTTATTAAATCTGTTTATCGTTATTAAGCCGAAAATTTCTATTTTATTCAGGATTTTCTAAGACATGCTGGTGTGATTCGAGAGCTTATAAATCTTTCGATGTTGCACTTCGGTTGGGCACCCACTATTAGAGCTTGATCCGTCCCATAGCCTTTGTGCGGCCAAATCAGGCAAATCAGCTATCTGAAATCGGTTGTGAAGTGGATTCTGAAGTCTTTCAATTTACCGACTAAATATCGCAGCCATATATCGTCCTGTAGGGTGCGTAAAGCATTTACGCGAACCCTCTTAACTTGAATTGGCTCTTTTTGTTCACCCACAATGCCTGCTGCGCCTTTCAAAAGCAACTGGATTTCTTCTTCCTCTTTGCCCCTTGTAACACACTGATCGCGTCAATGCATGGGGAACTGCATGCAGTATACCCAACTAAGTTCACGTTGTCTACGAGGAAATCATCAAAAGGCTGCAGACTCTTAGCAAAAAACAATGTAAAATGGCAACAAACTGAGTTCAAAGCCCTGAGCTTGAGGATCTGTTACTGAACAATTTAGCAACGCTTAGCTGAACTGATGAAAAACCCAAGTTCAAACGAAGCCCATACGCAATGTTGATAAAAAGCCCCCAAATTTTGCCCCAAACTTGATATCCTTCAGACTCTGTGCTATCCGGTTCTCAACTTTAGCGTTCACCCCGAAGGTCTTCACTTTCTAGCCAAGATGCTGCGGTTGACGGATTCAAAGGCTTTTTGAAGGTCCAGATAGCAGGCCTCTACTATTTCGCCTCACCCCATCCTACCTGTTTATTCTTTCAGGAGACCAATCAAGTTTTTGAGACACGAAGGTTTCTGCGAAAATCCGTGTTATTCTACCATCATTAGCTTATTGGCCTCCGGGTGACTGACTATTCTATCGCTGAGAACACTTTCAAGGGTCTTATTTAAGATAGGTGCTAGCTCTCACTGTTATCCCTTTTCCCCTTTTCACACAGGTATGATTACCGGCATCAAGGAGTCCGCCGAAGGTCGTCCTTCATCACGCGATGCCTTAAAGGACTGGGCCGAAGTTTTTAGCAGTTTTTCCGTCAGCTGCGTTAATAGCGCTTGGTGGACTCGTCAGACTCTGCCGATTTTGACTCTTACATTTGTTCGAAGCTGCCTTACACCACCCTCCATTATCGCCTTGTATGATATCTCTACCATAATGGGGGCGTGTCCTACCGTATCCGCCTGTTCCTCATGATCCCGACTGCGTACTGCTTGGAAAAATTTCAGCGGACAGTCGACTTTCTCTCGGCTGCTGGTCGATTTTATTCTTTGGTGGCTTTTCATCCCCTCAGCAGTCTTTCTTAAGGCTGCTTCAGATTGTTATTTATCGTAATAAGCTTTCGCGTTGCTTTTAGGAGCCCTAGAGATAAGCTCCCCTTACCCAGTTCGGCACTGTCGCCTGGCGCATGACATCCTCATTTTCTTCAGGTGATCCCAGCAGCCCAGTATGTCCTTATTCATCGTAGAATACCTTTGCTTTTGCCTTGTGGCTCTCTTGATTCCACTCCTCCACCATTGCAATGACCCATTTCGTTGGATTCTGCGGAGTCATGCAGCTAAGTCTGTTAAGGCTGACAGGTCGCTCGTAACCGACTCCTACTGACGTTCCACCCACTGCCGCGGAACGGCCGGCTCGCCCCATATTCCCCACCCGTATTGCTGGCTGAGATCAAGGGTTGCAACAATAAAAACGACAGCATAGAGGATATGTATTTAATAAATGTCATCACAAGATTTCCTTTCGCCGATGCACCTTCCAGTCCAGCTTACTACCACGCGCACGTAAATACAATCAACACTCTTAGGAGCTCCATATTATCTGTGTAAAAAGCTTCATAAAGTATCCTGCGGCTAGTGTGAGATAACCTTGACAGTTTTTCCACCTTCTTCAGCATTTTATCAGCCGTTTATTTTTGTCAAATGCGGCTGTCTTATCCGCATTGCAAGGTATTCCAAATGGGTTTCAATGCTTCCATCTGATTGTCATATTGCTATTGCTTCCCATCTCCTCGGCTCAACATTTCCGTCCATCATGTGACGCTCTTGTCTTTTGGGAACTTCGGCCATATCCCGACACCCGCCGCTGATCTCCGACGGTGTTTCACGGCAACGATGGGCACATTCACTGCACTCTAACACGAAGTGGCTCGCAGTCCGCTGCTAGTAAACAATCACAGGAAACTGTGTATAGTCGTTTGAAACTGGGTATCTAGTTTTCGTTTCTCACTGGCATGCTAGTAAATTCCGCATCGCTTTGCATCATCTCAGTCCACCTTCCAGTATGCTTCCTGGACAACTCAAGATTGCACTCATCCTCTAATCTCTTTTCATTTCTGTTATTCGCGTTCCTTCTGCGTCATTCTTATACTAATTTGGCTTTGTCTTACGCGTGCTTCTCGCAAATTGATAAATGCGTATCATTATTATTATTATTATTTTCCATTTCTTTTTGCTTCCTACTTAGCTGGAAGACCTAAGTCTAACAAACTACTTTCGCCCATCTCTGAGAACTTCATGCCGCATTTGTTGGGGGCTGCCAGCACCTGTAGAGTCACTCACATGGCGATTACGGCGAGGTAGTTCCCAACTCAAGTCTTCCTGTCCTTTCGCACTCTCGTTATCACCAATCCAAGGACTGGAAATACTTGGCCGAACCTCCATCAAGTAGCCTGGCTAACACGATGAACCAACACTTTTACCTGCATGACCTCATTCATTTGATACCCATAAGTGTCTTCCGGGGTTGCGTCCAAAAATCTAGTCAACCTTAAAGGCGCCAAAGGTCCCTCTATTTTGCGCAGTTTGCCCACAGACCCTTCAGCTACACTGCGAAACTGAAACAGTTCCAGGTTGCCCGCTGGCGTCGACCAGAGGCCTCGGTAAACATCTGAAGCTTAGATTCTGGAGCCGGCAAATGGGATGTTGGATTCCAGAGCCTGTATTTCTGGGGCACCTGGTTTTTAGCCTTCCTGTGCGTCGGACTTCTCAGCCACTGGGATCAACGTCCCTCCTCCTATTTGTCTACCCCTCTATCCATTCTATAAAATCAGTAGTTTTTCGCCATTAATTTTTTATCTCCCAACCCGACTGCGGCCAGGTCTCAGTAACAGCCATCGCGTCTACGTCCAGAGTTCTGAAGTGTAACTCCGGATATTTGTTAACTACACTTGCAACATGTGTGTTTAATCTCATCATTTCCTTTGCGGTCATTTTGGCTGCAGAAATGGAGGGGCCTCAAATGCTCGGGACTTACCCCTAGACCCTCACCCGCATTTTGTACGGCAGTTAAAAGCCCCTCGTCTCCGCTTTTACAGTACCTGATTTTGGTTCCTTCGATGTATAGCAGCCAAGGGTATTGATTCCAGACATGGCCGCCAAATTTGCTTCCACCAGCTACGTTTCTCTCCAGCCCCACTGCACGGAGTGGACTCCAGTTATCCCCCTCACATAACGTGCGGATTTCCACTTTGTCCCCTGCAACCACATGATAATGAATTCTAAAGATTCTCCCTTGGTATTTTTAGACTCGATCCCGCTAATGACAACATCGTCCGCTTTCGTTGTATTCCCGCCCCTGGTGATCGCTTCCGCCAACGACCTGTTCCTATGCCGTGAATTTGGGAACTCAACCAATGTCGGCCGGGGATCCCATCCTTTCAGACCACTATCTTTCCGCCATCTGGAGCGTGACACTCCTTTAACAGCTACTGGTTCCCGTATTACCGTGGCTCGAAGCAGATCCACCACATGGTACCTTACAGCCATTTATCTCTGCCTCCTCTCTTTCATTACGATCTCCACCCACGGCGATGTCATTAGATTTCTGAACAGTATTTTGCCCCTGGCTTATCTGATTTAAAGCTTGCAATACAGTTTGCCGTCTTGCGTGCACTTCCGGGCACCTGGTGTCCGGGTGGGCGACGTAATTCCCTTCCTTGGTCATTTGTTTACGCCACCACTCCCGCTCTCCACAGCCTTCATTCTTAGGCCTCAGTTCTGCTTCTGCTTCCTTTTTATCTTTTGATCCTGTTAGCTTCTTTAGCAATTATGTTATTTTTGCTATAAAAGCATGCATGCTCCGAAGGTTCCATTACATTCGGCCCTTACTTTTCAACGGGGCTTATGCCAGTAGACTCTTCTATCTCTGCCGGTGCTAAGTCCATTTCTTCATTATAGGGGATTAGTTACTCTTACCCTCTGTTTCCTTCGGCAACCCACTGCAATCTGCCCCGCAGACCAGCGCTGCATCTCTCTTCTGATTCCCTCAAGAACTGTCATTGCTCTGTTGTCCTGCACCCACAGTGGAACTTCGTATGAGCATTTTAAAAGCTGGGCAAACGTAACTTAGCCTATCGCATTGATCGTATAGCTCGCACGTGTCCTTCCTCACGCCCTCACTTGCACAATGGTACCTTAAGTTAGACATATCACACTGAATTCCTGTTATCACCTTGCCATTGATGGCAGCAGGTTTGTGACACTCATTCCCGCCCAGGGTTCGCTCTGAAACTTCTGCCTTTATTGCACTCCTAGTCGGTTTGCTCATTGACTTTAAGCAGCCTTAAGTCAAGTAACTTGGTAAAAGTCACCTAGCCCTTGTTTTGATATAATAGCCCGTTCTCGTAAAGCCAATCTAGATAATTTTCATCTCGAGGTCCTGGGGAGAGCTTTCGGGTTCCAGTCTAAGTGAGGTGGAATAAAGTTCACCGATCGGTCTTTTGAGAATAGCCAATATATCGTTCAAATGTTCAATGGTCGACTCTATTGTTTATTGCGAGTATTTGCGTTCAGTATATGGAAGCTGAGTTGACCAATTTTGGCCGTCTGATTGAATGCAAATAAGTGGACTATCCTAATGGGTACTCTCATTTTCCATTCCTGATTATTGATGCCGCATAACAATGAAGGCCACTTCCACGCCTGGAAGTCCCTTCACTATGACCGGCCTGAAAGCTTCAAAAGTTTAACTGCACTGTTATGAATATCAGTCACCCTTGGACTCCAGGGCCTCTGCCGGTGCGATGAGCGGCTTTCCGTGGACATCACTGGAAGTAACCAGCTCAATCCACTCGTTACGCTTATTCCATGTGTTTGTACAGTTCATAGCATCCTGACCATGTTGCTTTATATGTGCATCGGATATTGACTCGATATTGTGCGCCGACGTCTGAAGCGTCAAGCACTCTCAAACTTCGATGCGATACTCGAAACTTCCTACGAAGAATCGTGTGTCGGATGGGGGACTCGGGGAAAGGCCGTGTTGCTGGAGGTGGCATTTTGTTTGCAGTAGTTGTTGATTGGTTGCACCATGGTTTCACTACTAACCTCTTGGTTTCCAATTTTTCTGAACGACATGTTCCGGTAGGTTTATCTTGGAAGAGCACTGGCGGGCGGCCGCTACCATCTTATTGTCAAAGACCTGACAAGTGACCATTGCTTTCATGAGGTCCTGAGGACGGCGCCTCTCACCGACATGGTAAGAGGTCATGACAAGCCCTGCGCTATGCAAAGAATGTCAGCCTAACTGGGTTGAAAATGATAGAGGTTCTCAATTTTACTTTTTGGAAGCTCATCTGGAAGCGTGTCTTAATACTTCCATGTTCTATGAAATATGGCCGGCGGTGGCCAGGCGGGTAAGGTTGTGACCTTCTGACGTGAAGGTCCCGGGTTGGATTCCTCCCACCACCGGTCAACGCGCCCACTTGGCAGCCCCCCGTTGGCCGCGGTTCTTCACCTGAAAAATGATGTACATTTATTTATTTCATTAATAGATGAAGATAAAAAAATATAATATAATTCCCCCCCAAATGTGGTCTCCGATTTCGGGATAACAGAATTCGGAAATTTGTGGTTCTGCTTTCACTGACCCCAAGTTCTGACTCGGTTTCCTTCATACACCAAATCCATGGACATCTTTCACTGCTGTACCAGAGATGAATCCTGCAAACCGCAGGATACCTCTAAACCTGCAACACAGTTCCATCACAAATTTGGATTCCCCGGTAAGTGTTTTCTAGATATTTGGTACTAGTAGGTTATACCACCTGGTAGTGACCCTGAAGTTCTTTGATGATCTTTCCGTGCTTGTGCTGAAGACGCTGGCAGGTAGCCTTTGTTGCTTTTGTTTCCTGTTTGTTCTCTTGCTTACCGTTGAATCTAGCTTTCGGCTTCTTGATTAGAACAAAGACTGTGTACGTTGATGTCACCGAAATAATTGTTGCCATACTTTTGAAGGAACTGGTGCCTTCACGTCAATCTTGATGCTCCATGTCCTCACGACGTCTAAATAAAACAAGCCGCGCCTCCTCCTATCTCCGGCTACCTCTGCGCTTTTCCAGGGCACTACTAAGCCCCCTGAAATGCCTCCTACCTTTGACGTTGTACTTCTCTGCAGCTTGTTTGCAGCCTCGTTGCTCTCCATATTAGCCAGTCTAAATCAATTGCTTGAGGCTTAAAGCACGCAGCCTTCCCGTCTCACCTTCGAGCATGCCGCGCGGGCCCAAATTTATCAAGCTTTGCACCCTTTGACTTAAAAAGGCATTCAACAAACGAATGTAATATCACGGTCGCGTGGCCGTTTCAAATAGCGAGGGAGACCTCAAAAGAAGTAAAACTGTAGAGGTGGCTGACCTGGTACCTCGAGGCAGCTATCACAAATTAATTCAACGTACCGCTAAAACCGTTTTGAAGAACTCAGATATAAAACCCCTAAAAGATGGCCGGCAAAAACCAATACGTCACTGGCCGCAGCGAAATGGCGAGGATAAAACCGACTTCAAGTTATCCCTGTACAAGATAGAACTGACCCAGACGCTTAGATGAATGCCCAGGGACCTGATGGTGCGCATAGAAATCCGCATCCACCCACACCAGTGTTATTTCTTTGGTATCCCTGCCATTCCAGAGGTACGACCTCCGTTGCATGCGTACTTCGAAAAACCATTCGAGAGGGTGATTACTTCGCGGGCATTTCAGATGGGTTAACAATATTAGAAGCAACATATGCACCATTTAACCACTCATCCACAGGGGTTTCTTATCCGACTCGGCTTAGTTTCAGCTCAATAATGTCGCCGGGTCTTCATCCGGTGGTGCTTCCCGCGAACATTTTTAACCATGTGCTTCTCCGTTCCTGAAAACCCGTTCCGCAGCTACCTTCTGAGAATATAAAGTGGCCAATCACTTTCCGCTCTGAGTATTTCGCTAATCAAATCTATATGTTAAGGGTCTCTGACTAACCCTAGTTGTCGTTTTCATTGTCTCAAAGTGTATGTTAAATCTTCCTGATTTTTTCGGTCTTCCTGTGTAATAGGTGTAACTTTATCAGCACAGTTTTGGTAGGTTGGATAGTTCCAAATTAGCACATTTGATTCCTCGGCTGAAATTTTGGAGACTATACGGTTGGCCATTTATTGACTGACCAAACTAGTTAACAATGTGGATGGCTTTTAGCCAGCTAATGAGGCCAATAAACCAGCGTTACACCATACAACTCGAGAGCAGAAAACATAAATAACCATCGGCCATTACCGAATAGCGAAACCTAAGCCTAAACAAGCATGCTTTAACTACCACACAATAGTTGAGCGCTTCCTAGGATAGTTGCTGGCAGCCTCAGTTGCTGCAGTCACGTCATCTGCACTGCTTCACAGAATGCCTTGAGAGTCACTCAAATTAGTTAAGCGTGAGCTGACGATTCTAACTGGGACTATTTATGCAACTGGGTAGCAAAGTTTTGAAACAATTGACTAGGCTTCAGGTAAAAGCTAATTCATAACCTGGATGTTTCACTGTCATTGGTTCTCCTGGCTGACCTGGATCAGGGTGGTCATGTACAATTGGTTTCAACCGCGACACTGCCTCAAAAACCGATTTGTATGATTTCATGTCTTTACCGTTTGGAAGAGCCACTGCACTCTCCATTAAGCCAACAAATCTGGCAAGCGGGCTTACGGCATTTAATCCCACGTGACACACTTCAGATTTTGAGGACCTCGACTAACGTCTGAGGTCCGAGAAACGGAGAAAATGACACTTTTGAAACGATTGATGCGGAAACTTCACTGACCAGTCTATTCCTCTGAAATTGAACGAGTGTAAATCCAGCGCCATACAACGCGTCGTGTTTTCCAGGCCAGCAATTTCTAAAATATGGCGACCTCTTCCATTGCCACCAAAGATGAAGGGGCAACATGCAGAATCACGGAGAACGGGTCATTCACACACAGAAAGGGCGCTGGCGACCCCAATAAACTTTCCTGAATCACGGCATCACTTAAATGACTGGAGTTGTAAACAAGTTGCCGGTATTTCTCAAATTAAATGCATGGGGTTATGAAGGGAATTATTGATAACGCAGAAACTGACCCTTGGAAAATAATAATATTGGACACCCAATTAGAGGCTAATGTCATATCCGGATAGAGTGTGATCGTTGCTGTTCCACCATTTGCAGCCAGGATATTGATATTTAAAGTGTTGGCCACAAAAGCTGCACACGACCGGCGTTTTGCAAACTATGGTGCTACTGCTAGACCAAATTGGTGACAAGTAGGTGGTAATAGTTGCTGTCCTGATCAACTTAGCCGTTATCCCTGACGGTACTGGAGTTATGTTGAACGATCGGTCTTTTTCCGGGTCCGGCCGAGGCCCATCCCTGTGAACTGGTGTGAATAATGAAATGATCCCTCGGGGCCGGCAACAATTTCTACTCTTGACAAACTGAATAATTTGGATTACAGAATCGGAGTAACACACCTCTAACTTCGAAAACTACCTAAAGTAAACCTTTTGCTCCTTGTCTGTTAGGCGATTTCTTGTTAGTCTAGTGAGACGAGACTTTGGGGATATAAAATATGATGATGAACAAAGGTCCACGGGAGGGAAATCCAAAACTCTAGAGAATAGGTGTATTACCATTAATTATTGAGTCAGAAAAATGTAGTGAAATCCAGGAATGTGTCAAATGAGAGCTGCGATAGAGTAGCAGCATATTCTTGGTAGTGTTGCGAGGTCCTCCTTTTATTACCTTAACCATAATTTCTGACTTGTTTTGATTTATAATGCGAATGACCTTTCTTTAGTAGACGGGGCTGTTTTGGTTTGTAGCCTACGCGGTTTAACCGCAAGTGAAGTGGGAAATTGTTACTTTGAAAACTTCCCTTTTGCCCGCAAACTGTACTTTGTAACCGTGTGAGCTTAATTAATTAATTTTTTGAGGGAAGGTAAATGAAAGATGCCGTGTTTTGATGCCATCGCCTATTTTTTGTGAACAAAGAGAGGCTTAAGAACCCGCCGCATGGATCTCCGATCCATTGTTCATAGTGTGGGAGCCGTTGTGGTTCTGCCTGGGTGCGAGTGACCTTCAGCGCTTCCTTCCTTTGTATCCGCATCGACGTTCCGGAGTGACCATATACGTAAACACGACCTGAAACTATTCGCTGACCCATTTCTTGCCGTAGTACTTTTTACCGAAATTCCTAGACAGCGAGACCTTACATAGCAATTGACCTCGTGCACTCTTCACA
The DNA here is from genome assembly GCA_008360955.1 of Fasciolopsis buskii. Lineage (NCBI taxonomy): Eukaryota > Metazoa > Platyhelminthes > Trematoda > Plagiorchiida > Fasciolidae > Fasciolopsis > Fasciolopsis buskii. The sequence goes on along the minus strand of LUCM01003051.1, from coordinate 8,533 downwards.
TGAACACAAGGGAAGAAAAAGAAACATGAAAATGGAATGACAGAGGAATGTAGGTTAGAAAACAATGTCCAGGGAACCATTTTAAACATGAATTTAACATGCCAGCGATTTAATTGATTATATAATAAATATTATTACTTCGTCTAAGTGAGTTCCGCAAATCAGCAAATGTCATTCTCAAGGGGTTCAATCGAGGTGATGTACAGTAATGTATGTCATACAACAAGTAAGTTTCGCGTTTGCGAGAGCGTAATGAGGCACGCAATGGTGAAATTAATTTGTCAGCATAAACCTATCCTTAATCGTGAATTTATTTTCAAGTAAATACTGTGGTTTCAATGCTAACGGTCAACAAGGTATCCATGAAACAAGTAACACGTGTTCACGCAATAATAAGGAAACCAACTCATCCATTCAATACAAAATGACGAAACCCATAACAGCAAATGCACAACGCACACGCTGCAAGCAATCACCAGCAGGTCACGAGACCGAGTAACCTTCACAATTGGACTTCGTTAAAACTGCGTTGTAAGATTCGCCAGAACATTGGGCGCCTCAAAATCCATTTCGGAAATTGTTGTGAGAGGAAATCATCAGCTATGGCCCATTCATGAAGTTATTTATCCGCATTTCCTATAGGCACTAAATGCGTTGCGTAAGATATGAAATCATTAATGTACTTCCTGTTTCAGCCTTCTTAGAAAATAACTAGAAATGTTCAATTTATGACTTTGCCAATAAAAATACCAAAACAACGTGTGGTATAGGACCACTTTGGAAAACGATCCGCAGCGGGCTGGCGTTTTAGCGCCCTCTGTGCTGACTGGGCCGTGTGGATTATATGAAGACTAACTAATAAAGCTTACAGGTGATAAAAGGGACCCTATAAGGTATAAGCATGTTTTCTTACCCGAATGTTTCAGTGCTAATGGTCAAGCTAATTGCAACAGATTCTATGTACAATACAGATTCCAGACGTTTAAGCGAGGACGAAAAAAGGGGGCTTTTAGGCTTTCAAAGTACTTCCGGATGACTTGCTTTTCAAAGAGCCTCTGCTAAGGAAGTCCTAAGCACTGCCGGCTTGTAGAAGTGATTTCCCACCACTGGGTTAACTGGTCTTTGGCAACCGGTTTAGGGTAAATGGTTAAATCATAAGGCAAAACCCAGGGATGGCGTATGTAGTATCCGGCGGTGCGCTTGATGGCGTCCATCGTAACGTGTGCTGCCTATTCAGGATGATTAGTCTCATCCGAAAAGTGTTCGAACTGAGAAGTCGGTTACCGATATCCAGTGCGCTACATAACCCTCACATTTGTAGTGCAACATGGATTTGTTCCTACGGATGGCTTTTGTCAATATTGCCAATATTGCAATTGTGCCGGGCCGGGTAGGAATGACTTATAAGTGGTCGTAAAGGTTAAAGGAAGGCAAACGTAATACGGGATTTGCGTTGAGACAATCGGTTCTACAAATTAGTGAGCCCGACATGATCGAATGGTCACGTGAGTATCTATTCCTTTTTGCTGACAACTTGCTTGCATTTTTCCCCTGTGTTTGCAAATTGCCCTCACATTTTGATCCTTATTGGCTGCGTTTTTTCAACGGTAATTTGCAGCTCTTTTTGTTCACGTTACTTCGTTTTTTTAAATACGGTGCCATGTCCACGGAGCAAAAATGGTTGCCAGACCCAACAGTATGGGCGCTAACTCTTCACTTGCTCTTGTTGATTCCCTCCGGTCCTCAACTCCGATTTACTTTAGATAGGCTGGAGTTCAGGGATTACAGGGTAACTAGTGACGTTAGCCGTTTCAGATGCGTTGCTGGCCGTCTTCCTCCAGATGTGACCCTTCAGGTTAGGGATGTCATCTTATTTTCGTGCAGTTACGACGAGTTGAAAGAAGCGGATATATTTCAGACTACCCAATCTATAGATCAGTGCATGCGACAGTTGCTTCAAGGTATCGATCTCGAGAATAAGAAGCCCTTATAGCTACTTCGGGAAATGCGGCGTCTCAGGGGCACACCGTTCGGCGGTTGCCCGATGTTAAGTGAGCTGTGGCCTCAACGGCTCCTACCACATCAACCCCCTGGCTTAGTTCTGCCCGTAAGTAGTCGCCAGAAGAGACATGAGAAATCGCTGATGACATCATGTCGCACTATAGCCTAGGTTTTTCAGTGGTAAACACTTTATCATCCATCAGAGCCGCATCCTCACCTTTGCAGGATCGACGCATCGCTACAGCGGCCAACAGTCCATAAGGATCGACAACGAGACCGATTCAACCCGCCTCGAGGGAGACGCAGTAGCCCCCTCCCAAGCAACCCATCCTGCCATCCGCGGAAGGTTATGTAAGTAACATAGCCGTTTTGGTCGTTTAGCGCTAATATGTGACTTCGGGTGCACATTTCCAAGTAAGAAACGGGGAACTAGGTTCCCGGTTTGCGGTCGCGGCCATCTTCTGATTTCGGCCTCCTTATCCTCGAGGGCTAACCGACCGACAGACTGTTCCTGGTGGATGCAGGTACCGAGGTTAGTGTAATCCCTCGTGACTTGAATAATTTTGATCACTGTACGGAGAAAGATACTACGGAATGCGGACGACTCCGATTTCCACAAGTACGGACATTGCTCTTTCACCCTCGACCTAAGCCTGAGTCGTAAATTTCGTTGGATAATAATCGTCGCCGACGCTCATATCCTATTTTTGGCGTAGACTTCCTCCAGCATTTCTACCTGCTAGCTGGTGCTCGTCACCAGAAAATAACAGACCGTCAAACGTCTCTGACTGGCTCATACGCCGTCATCAGGCAAATCACGCCACAGTACGCTAAACCGCCAGCCCAATAGCCCATACAACAGGTTACTTTGCGATTACCCGGGCGTGTTGCGACAAAACGCCGTGAATACTGTGGTAACCCATCCTACAGAAGCGGCAGGACACCCAACTTTTAGTCGGCCTCGTCACCCAGCACCTGACAAGTTCCGGCTAGCCAAGGCAGAACTCGACCACGTGTTGAATCTGGGCACCATCCTTGGGCTCCTCCACTTTACATAACCCCAAAGTTCAATGACGACTAGTAACCACGTGGGGACCACAGAGCACTCAACAGGGTCACCGTTCCATTAAGGTACCCGGTTCATCATATACAGGACCTCACTTCGTTGCTGTCCGGTTGCTGGACCTTCAGCCACACAGATTCAGTACGAGCATACAATGAGGAGGAGACATACCAAAATCGGCGGTGATCACATCTTTTGGACTGTTCGAGTTCGTGAGGACGCCTTTCGAACTTGATAACGCAAACCAAACCTTCCGGAGGATTATGCACGAGGTCACAAGCGGTTTAGAGAGCATGTGTGTGTACATGGACGATATCCTAGTTACAGGCCACTCGCAGGAGAAACACGCTGCTCACCTATGTTCTCTATCCGATCGCCTCAGCAAACGTGGCTTTCCTACCAACGCACCGAAATTTGTTTGGAAAACACAATGTTACATTCTTATCGCATATCGTCTCGTCTTTAGGTAGAGCTCCATTGTCGGGTAAGATCGCTGATATTCAGACTACCAAGAGACTCATTCTTATCAATAATTACAGCAATTTGTCGGCCTGGTTTACTTCTACCGGCGTTTCGTACCTAATTGCGCAGATATACATATTCTCCCTACAGACGTAATTCGGGGAGTTAAGTGTAAGTTCGCTTTCCCCGGGGCTGCGAAACAACCGTTCGTTTCCATTAAGAACGCTATCATCAAACTAGCACTGCTTGCACATCCTGACCATGAAGAACTCCTGTCTGATAGCTGACGCCTCAAACACTGCAGTCGGAGCAATACTACAAAAGTACTTCGACGGTTCTTAGCATCTTTTCCAATCGGCTCCAGCCTGCATAGTCTAGATACATCACGTTTGGTAGGGACTTGCTCGCCGTCTACCTAGCTGCCCGACACTTCAGGCATGCGTTAGAAGGTCGCCCATCGAAGGTGTTCACAGATCACAAACCGCTGGTACACGCGCTGCATTCAGCTTCTGACCGGTACTCGCCACGCGAAATCCACCACTTAGACCTTGTTTCACAGTGCACTGTGGATAGACGACATGTCTCTGGGGCAGATAACTCCACTGCTGATGCAGTTTACCGTATAAACCAGCTTCATTTGCCTCCAACACTGAGCATCGACATCGATACGATGGTATAGGCCCAAGTGATGGATCTTGATATCGGCGAATTTCGATGAGACAACTCCATAAACTTAATAATCGTGCCTATCACAGCGTCCCAGAATACAATTCTTTGCGACGTATAGCAAGGTTTTCCAAGGCTGCTATTTCCGGCCGCTCACCGTTATACCACATTTCTGGCGTTACACAACCTCGCCCACCCGGGTGTGGCTGCTTCGATGAGGCTAGTGACCGAGCGTTTTGTGTAGTTCAACGTTAAACTTGACGTGCGCTAGTGATCCCGACTCCAATGCCAGGGAACAAAATTCCATCGCTATACCAAAGCTCTGTTGGCTACTGTCCCTGAACCTGAGACACGTTTTTCACCACGTACACGTTGATCTCGTAGGCCCTTTCTCGCCATCTCACGACTACGTTTACTTACTCACCTGTGTGGACTACTTCAATCGCTGGCCATAGGTCATAACAATCCCCCGCCTTACGCCAGAAGAGGCCGCGAAGGCTTTCTTGGCGGGTTAGGTAAGCATATTTGGTTTCCCCGCTTCAGTGACCACCGATCGTGGATTAAATTTTGTTGGGGCGCTTTAAAATTTGAATAAAACACTTGGGTGAAAGCATATTAGAGAAGCTGCCTACCACCCACTAGCTAACGGTCTGGTGGAAAGGTTCCACTCGCAGCTAAATGCTTCTCTGCGAGCCGAGGCCAACCCGCTTTGAAGCAAAATACTACTGTTAGCTTTTTGAGCCTTCCTAGTTCTATTAATAAAGAAATGCGCACCGCACCAAACGAGCTTGTGTTTGATTGCACGCTCCGCCCTCCCGGGGAGCTGGTGTCCTCATCGTGACCCACGCACTGCATACACGGTGACTATGCGAAACTTCTTGCACAACGCATGCAAACGCTTCAAGTCAATACACCGCAGTTTCAACGACCTTCGGGCTACATTCCGACTCACTTCGTGTGTTGACGAATCCCGACCATCACTGGAACCACTGTATGCCGGTCCGTTTCGCATGATAAGACGCGGTCCTGAAGCTTTCATTTTGTGACGCCGCCGGCCAACACGACATGGTGTCTATTGATCGTATCAAACCTGCCACCATGAAATTCAGGTTGCGCGACGGATTTCTTTGATCTGTTGAGTCCCACCAACCTGTTGGAGCCCAACCGTTACCAATGCCGCCCGTGGAGTCTGCTAGTCGGACTGAAGCCACCGCACCTCCAATGGCACCAGGTATACGGGATATGCGAAACAGATGTAGGGGCCGCAAGCTAAAGCAACCCGTTCGTTTCTCTGATTTTGTTACCATTTTCATATCAGATGTTTGAATACTGTCACATCGTATGTGCGTAGCTGTACCTAAAAGGATGACATGTTCGTAGCGATAAGTTACGCACCGATGGACATGTCGCCCACATGTTACACTGACAAGCACAGCATCGAACTTTGTTAGGTGCCCACCACCAGGTCAAAAATCTATCGGTGCTCACCAGCACCGTTTCCACTAGTTTGCCTTTGTCTTACCCTCTTTCGGGAGAATCCCAGGGCCGAGGCGATTCCACGGACCTCAGCACGACAACCATCGGTCCCAAGGCCGACATCGTACACGCACCAGAGTACAAAGAGGACCCGATGTCAGGCGTTCATCTTGAATCCCACCTGTCGAAGATTCTGTACGAGGGCGACCTGTGGGTGTGCGGTGTGGTTAGATCCACCGATTTAAGGGGAGCAAATCGGGCGAGCAGCTCGGCTGCAGCGGTGTGACTGCGCCGCTAGGTTGGGGGATCATAGCTCCTGCGTTCACATCCCAATGAAGTTTTCAGTTTGGGTGTCCGGCGCACGATCAGCTCCCAAAAACCAACACCCACGGGATCACCAAAGGAACCAAAAAATTTCCCTGTTGGCAATCGAGACCCCAACAGTAAATTACCCGCCAGTTTTCGGCTTGTTCCATATGGCCCTGATCAAAGCCCTTTTCTGACAGTCTTCTAGGAGGAGGCCGCTGAAGCGGAACATTGGTTTGTTCGTTCGGATATCTTGTTTAACCGAACATTGACTACCAAGCGCCGTCGCCATTTGCAAACTGCTCACGCATTCTTCGGTTGCACGCTCCTTTCAAAAATACACTCGACTTTCCACAACTTCCGATTGTCTTTTACTTGTGTCAGTCGCGTGTCAGGGTTGTCAGTACTACAATCGTACACAGCCGAGTAAGAGTGACGCACAAGTGATCACAACGGCTAAGCGCAAGCGAACGAATTACGGGATTCGAGTTAGGACAATTGGTCCTACATATTGTTCTGTTGCCTTACAGGTTAGATTGTTTGGCTAAAGACTCGGTAAAAGGTCTCCGAAGTCAAGCATCTAATTCGACTTTAGCAACCGGGTAGCATCGAGCCCAAAGATCTTGATGCCTGATCGACGACGTGGAGACGGAGAATGGGAAACCAATGCATGCGCTGAATTCTGCAGAGTTTCGTTTTCCTCTCTGTTTCTCTTCCATTGCCCTATTTCTTTTGCCATGATTTCGATGGCAATAAGTGCAAACAAATTTGGGCGAAGAGTAAAAAATACACGATCTGGGTATCCATGGTTATTGTGCATCAAACTTTCCTAACCACACTGAAATACATAATCTAAGCCCTAGGACGCTGATTGGACCAGTTTGAAGAGAATATACCTTGAAAGGAAGCGTACTACCCAACGATCCACCGATTGGCGCCAGAGTGATAAGACTGACATTCGAAGAATTTATATAAATCATAGTAAACTTAATTACAGATCAAAGCGTAACCTTTCATGTGTGAAATTGCCACTGCTTCGGAGGATAAGCAATAATATATCCTTTGTTACTTCACTTAAACAACAAAGTAAAAACACGAGAATGGAGAGAAGCAGTTTTATTAAACAAGATCGTTAGTATTAGCTGCATTCAAAGTGCTGAATCGATGAAGCGTTTAAACACCTCCATGTTAGAAGTGGATTTTAATAAATCAGACATGGATAGAAAAGGATGAGTAATTTGCACGGAAGTTCCGTCTGGGTATCATGGGCCATACTGTCCAATCTTGGCAAGAACGGCCTATTCTGAAAGGCAGAGGGTAAATACCGAATGGGCTGGAGCAATTTGCGTTCGGTGACAAATTATCACAATTTGCGCATGCGGTTCACAATCCACGGTACTCCTGTCCTCAGCACAACTGCTGTCGCCAAAACAATAGCTTAAGACATATATTAAGTTGGTCTATTTATAAAACCAAGTTCACTGCGGTAATTAGGACTCCACTGTGTGTGTTAAATGAAAATGACGGTGTTACCATGTCCTTGATTAAGATCCATTGTTGGACCACCAAGGATTCATATTACAATAAAACTACAGCTACTACAGAAAATGTCTCCGCAAAAGAAGGCCAAAAGTTTAGCACACCGTGCTCAAACAAAGACAATGACCGTCTTTGACCGAAAAGACTGAATGTTTAACGGAGTAAATTAAAGAGGGAGCAGATATGAATGGAGGAAAAGCTGGCCAAAAGTTAGTTGAGTGAGGCGAAAAACCGCGATTCAATTTACCATGACCGCTCAAACTACCATACTCAACGTAAGCATAGCCATGCGAATCTGGATAGGCGAACGCGATACTTTGCGGAAGAAGGCGATCCATTGTCCTGCGTCCTCAATCGTCATCGTATTCCCGTGATCAATGTGCGACCGATAGTAAGACGATCTATTTTACCAGTTGAAAAATCACGCATATGGTCGCTAACAGCACTTTTGTCTGTCTTCGTTGCCTTGCTACCAACTCCAGGAATCAATAATTCAGGTCTTCATGTTATTTCGAAATAAAAAAACTTAGAAGGCCACAGTGGACGAGAAGTTCTCAAAAATTGCAAACGTGGTTGACACGGTAAAATCTAATTAACAAACATTTAGCAGCAACAGGGTAGAGAATAAAAACCGCCAAACATATATTGAATTCCCGAGCTCTACAGGAACAAAACGTGCATGGATAACATATAGAACAACTGAAATACAGTTTGTCGAAGAGTTAAGGCCGAAGTAGAACAAGTCTTCATTCAAGTAAGCGAACGAAACAGCAAAAGTATTGTCTGCGGTTCTCAAATTAAGCATTTCATGTCGGTTTCCGTATTTTATATTTGAGGTTGACCAATTGTGATCATTCATATCACAAACTGTCCAACCAACCAAAACGTTTTTGTTTCCACCGAAAACAACAAAAGCAGCCAACGATTCAATTTCCCTTTCCAGCAGTCTTGATTAGTGACACTCATTTTTCAGTAAAATATGCACAATGATTTAGTTGCGATGAGTGGATGTAGTTTGTT
>LUCM01003050.1:25544-36784 GCA_008360955.1 Fasciolopsis buskii | reverse complement strand
TGTATTGGCATGAATACGAATAACTGAAAACGAGCTTTTCGCCACGTTGTGTTGTTCTCAAAAGCTGATTCGCCGAAAGCAGTAAAAGGTTAGAATAAGCTTGCATGAAGCCATCACCCTTGTCGGTGCAATCTTTGGAACAGAAAATCGGCCTCCGATGCGTTATTCTGTCCCAACTGAGTAGCCAAATCGGCAGTTAAAATCACTAGCAACGAACACAGTCTGCCGAACGCATACTTTGAAGTAGTCGCCAAAACCACCGCTAGAATTCCTCTTCGGTCTCAGAACCGAACTTCAGTCCCAACCGAACTGTGCATAAACGATTTTTGACTCAGATCCAGTCCAATAGTGAACGTCCGGCTTCCGAGCTGTTAGCCCAACGCCGGCCACTACCTCAGAACACCATCTGTCCGAACAGAAAAGAGGACGTGGAATAGTGAAGATGAGCTGCAAAATAATCCTGAAAATCATAAAAAGGAAGGCTTCGGGTGCAAGAATGCGACCGACTGCGACAATGAACCATATCACCTATTGTCTCTAACCATCGCTTCGGGGGATCTTGCGAACCCCAACCCGGTATTCTGACTACTGTAAGCCAGTACTTCGGTTAAACTTTTCATACGTTTTCCATTGCATCGGTTGACGACCTCGAATCATTTCCCAAACAGCACCTGCCTCGAAGATCTGTGTACAGCGAAGCGGTTGTTCTGTGCATTTGTGCACAACCCTAGGGTCCACCGCACGCGGAGAGTGGGCGGCAACCGTGACCCTGAAACTGGGAGTGACAACCACATAAAACCCAAAAAATCAGATGTGGCAACGAGCCGAGAGACAATGAACTGCTGTCAGCTGAGCCATTAGTCAGAACTTATTAAAAGGCCTCTGACCTAACGCACCGACCTACAGATCCGAGCTGCTGCCATGTAGACCGTGTTTGCTAGCGACAGGGCCTCCTAAGACAATTGCTTACATAGGCCAGGACATTTCAGTGGCATGTGGTATAAAGGAACCACCAATACGTGAAGCTCAGAAGAGCTCAGAGGCAGAAATGTTCCTTGTTTTGCCTCCGCCAGGGAATGGGCGGTACTTAGTCTACATAAAGACTGGCGATGGACAGCACAATAGCATAATCCAAACAATTGAATTATAGGAGTAACATTACGGGTCGGGAAGATTTGGCCAACGTATATTTAAAAGTCACTTGCCAAAACGTTTTCGAACAACTATCTTAGCATCTGCAATAACGTTTAACAACGGCATGAGAAATTGAGATGTTTTGACAAATATCAGTTCGGGCCAAAATGAACAAGCACCCAAGCCACAAACAAGCGCATGTGAAAAATACAGCCACTTGAATATTCTTAAGTGCTTTACATTCAGCTGCTCGAGGTCAGTGTGAAACGTGGTGACGAATAGTCGCAATGAAGAAAAACTGTAAATCACATTGCAATGAACGCTCTAGCACGACACCAATATCGCCCAATAATACCTGCCAGTTGCTGAAAACTGTCTGACTTTGGAATGCTGAAAGGCTTAACGTAGAGACAGGAACAGATCAAATGCATGACTTATGCAGAAATAGGCCACAACACAACAAATAACCCTATACAAACGACAGCTTAATACGAGACGGGAAATGATTTGGGCGCATGACTGGCGAGATTTTACTGATCAGAACGCTACGATCACTCCGGGCGGTACAAACAATTTTTACCCCACCCAGGTTTTCTTCAACAGTCACTGGCGTTCAAGTTGGTAAGCACCGCCAGTTTCTTGCATTGCTCGTGCAAAGAGAAAGCCAATTAAGTGTTTCTGACCGCTGTCACACGTGATGGACATGCGAGCTGAACATCCAATCATCAAATCTTACGACCCAAGAAAACAAACCCAAGGGGTGCAAACCTGAATATGTATCAATAACTAGCGAGCTTCATCTTTTGCCTGTAGGTAACCCTCGGACGTAACCGACAAGTGGTTCAGTCAATGAGGGGCTTTGCACAATAGTACCGTTTGAAAAAACAAGTGAAGGGCACGTATCGAAGAACAGCATCACATGGGAAAATTTATTATGGAAATCAACTGTACTTTTAAGCAATATGTGGCAACGCATCGAAAAAGTTATGCTGAACGTGCACACCAATCACAAATTTCGGACACCGCTATGCCTTCGTAGGGGCAGCTTTTATGTCGGCAGAGTTTCCAGGCTTCGTAGCATTCGAGGGGAGGTCCGTGCGGGGCCGACGAAACAGGATTATATGAGGCTCCGGTTCATGAATCATGTAATGTACCCACCCGGCAGACTGTTGGATACCAAGCTCTCGCCATTCGTACTCTGTCATAAGTCTATTGCGAGGGACTTTCTTTGCAAGATCCTTTGGAAGATGCACGTGTCTAGATAGAGTTCGAACCAATATCATTACCTCACCGATACTCGTTGACGTCATCATAGTATTTTTCCGAATAATAAATATTCCGGTTAGACATGGTATCGGGAGACCGGCCGACGGAGAAAACACGGGAGACCAACAGTCAAAACACTGGAAATCAGAGCGCTACGTATGATTCAGCGGCACGCAACAGTTGGGCAGTCTAGTGGAACATTGACTTTCAAACACTTGTATACATTTCATTCAACCCGAATTTCTCATTAGTAATCTTTATTACATTCGTTTGAAGAAGTCAAGGACGACTAAAGGCGAGCGGCCGGCCGAAAAGCGATGTTTGCGGCAGTTTAACACAAACTTTAAAGATCCGCCATTGATAACATGAATAACATGTCACTCAGATCAAATAACAACAGTTCCAGTTTCAGTTTCAGTTCGGTTACAAGACTAAATGGCGAGATTTGAGATCATTCAGGTTCTGGCAACCAGAATATGGATTGGTTCCACCGGATAGCTTGTTTATCCAATTGTTGACTACCAAGCGCGGTCGCCATTTGCGAATTATTCACCCACGCTTCGCCCGCACGCCCCTGTCAAAATATACTCAACCTGCCACCGCTTCCGACTGTCTTTTCCGTTTACCGGTCAAGTGTCATGGTTGCCAGCATCGCAATCGTACCGAGCCGAGTAATTGGTCACAAGTGTTTAGGGCAAGCGAACGTAATGTGAGCTTCGCTTTGGGACAATCGTGTCTACACACACCATGGATCAGCCTTTGTTTCGACAGCAAGTCTGTGGAATTCCTCCTCAGTTCCTACAATGAAGGAAACAATTTCTGTGATGCTTTCCTCTCGGCCATCTGGTCAGCCCCGAAATTCACACACTGGCCTCTCCGAACACAACTAGCCATGCATTTTCTAGTCTTCTGTTGAAATCACGCACTGACCCAGCCTGAACCACTTAATCCGGTAGCTTTTTCCAGTCATTCACCACTCGTATGGCAAACGATCTGCTCATCAACCCTGTGGTTACGTATTCTCGCACAATTCTATTCCCGTTCCGTCTTAGTGTACCGTTTCTCTTTCCTGAACTTGGGCTCCCCGTTAACACTATATCTCGCCAAGCCCCTTAATCACCTTGAAAGCCTCGATTAACTCATCTTTCCCTACATCTTTCGAAGAAATACAAGCCAAGCCCCGTCAGCCTCTTCACATATTCCATGAACCTATTCCAGTATTTATCCTCTTTTTACCAAATAAGGTCTACAGACCTGGACACAGCATTCCAAGTGCAGTCGGACAAATGCCTTGAACAGCAACAGAAGAAAGTTAGACCTCCTAGATCCTACGGTCCTGTTAAGTTGGCGTAGGGCACACCATGCCTTCATGGCCGCCCTCTGACTTTGGACACTATGACTGAAGACCGCACTCACGGTTATCTCGAGGTCTCCTGCTTGCTGAGTTTGTTCCATCGCGACCTGATGCACAAGTGGAACCGATTGTCTAGGGGAATTTGCTTCTCCTTCCATCAGCCGCTGACATTTGTCCAAGTTCAACGGAAGATCCTGGCTCACCGACCACCGGTTAACTTTATCCAATTCCCTCTGGATAGCCTCACTGTTTTCTGACCATGGTAGTTCGATGTCGTCAGCAAACATAAGACACGGATTTTCCAATCTACTAGCTATGTCGTCCACATACATAAGGAACAGCAGTGGCCCTAAGACAGACCCCAGATAAACCCCACTGTATAGCAATCCTCTGGCCGATAGGCACCCCTTGACTCTCATCCTGAAAGATCGACTCCTCGAACCTTGTGCTATCCAGTTATTTCCCTTAGCATCTACTGCGACTTCGTTTACTTTCTGGTTAAGAAGCCTGTAGTTCACGGCCTTCTGAAAGTCCAGGTAGCAGACTTCTACTCTTTCGCCCTTATCGATCCTGCGTGTTCTTCGTCCAGGAAGCTTGTGAGGTTGGACAGACCGGAACGTTTATGCCTAAAACCGTGTTGTTCTACCACCACTAACTTGTTTGCCTCTAGTTGATTGACCATCCTGTCGCGAAAGGCCCACAAGAATTTTCAGCACGGCGGATGTCAGGCTCACCAGTCTATAGCTGCCACAGTTGTCTCTGTTCTTGCGTTCATGCATCGGCATGACTGTCGACGTCAACAAGTCAGTGGGGAGCCGCCCTTTCGTCCAGCAACGCATTAAAAAGCTGGGTAAAAGGTTTCACCACTTTGGGTTCCAAAACTTGATGGCCGAGTGCCGAGCGCCGAATTTCTTGCGCGAAAATGTTTTTGGATCTCCCAGCGCAAAGACAATTTGAAGCCCAGTAACCCCTCGAGTTTGCTGCAATGGTTGAAGAACCAATTGCCTTAAGTCTTCCTCGTGAACAGCAAAAACCTAATTGGGCGAAATCCCCAAGCAAGTTTCGATCGCCAGGGAACTTAAGCTGGATTATGGTGAACGGGAAAGGGGCTGTGAATCTCACCTGATCACCTATTCCATCATGTAACCTACCCTACATCATGAAAAATTTATTATTGAGTTCGTCTGCCGAGTTACCACGCACCGTTTCGCTGAGCAGTCCGTTCCATGTGTTCATCCCTGTTTTTACCCGTTCTTCTTTGATGAGAGTTTAATTAACCCTGACTTACTGATCACATCGTCTACAAACTTGAAGCACCAGTTTCTGGGTAGTGACCACAAAATGGTTTCCTGCTTTCTTCCTGGTCGCTCCAGACCCAGGACATCTGCAACCACTACCAGGGTTTCTTCGAATACGTCCACCGGCGACTTAAAGAAAGCCGGATGCATTCCATCTAGGTTTGCAGTCGCCGAGATCCATATCATACGGAAGCTTTCCAAAACTTGCTAGAGTAAAAACTTGGCCGCACCTTGGCAATTCATGGCAACTGTAATTAAAAACAGCTTTTAATTCGTAAATAAATTTGTACCACTATTCACCGCCGCTTGCGGTCCTGTTCGTCCAAGCGGCTGACGACTGCAGCCATCATGCTCACACTTCCCAGCATTTTGAATGGTCAGGCATAGTCATGAAAACTTTCTTCAGCCCTCATCTCCAGCGTCACATCGGCCTACTATCGTTGTCCAATACGACCCTTTTTTCATCCTGAGTTACACAAATTTTCGTCTGATTGACAAATTTCCCACGGTTTTGTTCATCTCAGTTTAAGTCTCTCGTCCACCAATCCTTTTGACCTTTAAGGTTTTGGGCCGCATGTCGAAAACCAATGGTAATCACCAGCTAAATTTTGCTACCGTGATAGACAGCTTCGACGAACTTAAACCTGAAGTGACTTGCAGTCTATCGTTAAGGATTAGTACCAAACTTTTCTCTATTCGGAGGCATCATCAAACAATGATTATTGTCTCTTGCCATCCGCAATGCATTGCAGATTAATAGTGAATTCAGGTGTTTTTCTGTCTATTCAAGCGAATATCTAGGTCTACGCTCATGCTCCACTTGATGTTTGTTCTCTTTTAGTTTCTTCTAACCATTCTTGCAAAAAATTGATTTTGCTTGGTGGGTTTCCCTCGAACAAAATACATAATATCATTGTCAGCAGACGGATCGAATGCTCCAGCGTTCCGAAGCAGAACCCGTCCCCCAATATTTTTGCCATACTTCGGTCCACGGACCAAATTTTCCCTCAGATGCTTATTACGAAGCTTCCTGCAACTCTCTTCTAAACCTCGTAATCGAAGTATTTCGCGGGACGTCTAAGTAATTTAGCGCCACTGTACCGTGTTCTCCGAATCAGTCCTGCGCTTATTGTTTGTTACTGCATGAGCTTTCAGCGCCATGACCAAAAAAAGCTCTACATCGACGATCACCGAACTAAACTCTGACCGGTTTAGAATAGCTTTCTTCCATTTTCGAACCCCAGGAAGCCTCTTCAGATTACTTTAAAAAATATCCTGGGAATATCAGCCAGAATCTGACAGAGTTTGTCGACTCCCGGCGTTTTTGTCTGCATATGGCCTCGATCGTCCGCTTTATCGCTGTGCTCCTTCGTCGACCAAGGGCAATTTAACCACTTCACCCAGGGAGCACTGCTGCGTTCATGAGGGACTACTGTGCCCAAAAAACTTACATTCCAGATTTTTGGTACGCGGTGCAGTCTGCAACATCCATTACCGGTCCCTGAGGTCTGGCTTAGCCAGAAACCACATGACTGACGCTGTGGCGCACCATATTCTGCGGCCGTGGTTAGCTTTTATGCTGCTTGTCGCGCGCCGCCTCCTTTGTCACACTTGTTTTTAAATTCCTTGTCCATAAGCGGTACCGACAAATGCATTGGCTGTTCGTGTGAAGATGAGGACTGTAACATGACCCAACGCCGCCTTTATTTCTAGTTTCGGCCGCCGTCATTTTGTAGCAGAGGATGCATTCTGGGCGGCCCCTCAGCGAAATTTCACAGGCCTGAAGATCCGGTAGTTTAGGCGAAAGATTGGTAAATTTGTTGTGGGATCAAAGCCGATCGGTACCAAACTGGATGCCAAACTTACTTACCACGGTGAAGCGGCCATTCCTTCACATGGGCTAATTGGTGACGAGCGGGCCTTTCGCTGAAGGCCTCCAGTTTGGCTACAGATGTTTCCGGTCTGGGTTTTCATGGGCTTATTAATGCAGGCGAAATTGGCAAAATCATTAAGGAGTGGGATATTGTGATTTTTAGAGTTGTCTGTCGGCACCAGACAAGCAACAGAAGTGATAGAAAACATAGAGAAAAGACCTTAAGCGGCATCGGATTGGAAACGGTGCCAAAACACTAAATGGTTCGCCGACATGTGGCCTCATCTGTTTTTGATGCAATTGCTGCAATCCCTGAGGCTTTCTTCGAAGTACTCCCCTTAGTCGGCAGTTGTGTTAGATTTGGCGCGGGTTTCCGGTGTCCTCATCCGTTCAGCCTGAGAGAGACAGTCTGTAGACAGTTTTCTGGTTTTGCTTTCCTTGTGGTACGAATTCTCTTTTCCGAGTGAGGTCTGGTAGAGTGATGTGCGCCATCGATCCTGACTGGGTTTGTTGGTTTTCTCTGGTCTTTGGGAGCTCTCTATTTAGCTTGAAGAATACGTGAAAGATTCGTCATATTGTCAACTGAAAACTTGAAGAATCTGGGCGGATTCTCAGGCCCACTTCGAAGCGGACGTTGTTATTTCGGCCAACAAACCAGAATGCTTCAGAAACGGCGGTGCTTACCAATGATTAGGGAAGCAAATATTCAACGGCTTTCTATTTATCAAAAGCCGTGGCGTAAAGTCAACGAGAAAGCGCTCAAACCTCGTACAAGACCACATACTGCACACGATTATCCTAAACCCTGCCCATCCAGTTCTCCCGCAAAAGACTAACGGGGGAAGAACTTGGCTGGGCACCTTGTGGGCGACAAACCACTCCGATTCACACTACCCAAATCAACGCCGAAATGGGTTGAATCGCCCAAAAAGCGCCAACCTTACCACCCTCTCACCGTCAAGTTAACCAGCCATACCACTGCAGAGAGGCTGAGCGTTGCCTTTCTAGTGACAATCACCAAGCCCAGCGATAGGCCCAATTTGAAAGCGGTAAAAGAAAGAGATAATTAGCCAGGATCAAGCCACAGATGGCACATAAACAGAGTTGAACACAAAAACCTTGGTGAGTCAGCGTGCCGTGTTGAAACTTTACTGAATTCGTTTGTTAGCTTTACCCAGTTGGCCTACTTTTCGTTCGGTAGAATAACCTGTATTGTGTCCAGAAAAATGGCACAAAATGTTCTGCATATTGCTTGTGCGCCACATTTGTCTCTTTTTTATAGCCCTTTTTCTCTCAGTCAAGTTGGATTTAACACCATGCGGCAGGCAAACCGTGTAAAAATTACTGCTGAAAGAACAAGCCGGCCAAGATTTCTGCCGAAATTAAAAATAGTAAACTGCTCGGTAGAGCTAGGTGACGAATCTTATGAAATAAAAAAAGGATTCAAATGCTTGTAGAAATGATTGATCAGCGCTGTCACCCATCTGGTATCAGCGGGGGCACCCATCGTCAAGCTGGCTCCACCGTCCCGTTTCATCAAATCTTCATTGATTCATTAAATCATTGTCTTCTGAATCAGTTAGACGTACCCGGAACAGAAACAATGCTCCAATTTTTAATATTCCAGACGACCAACTACTGGAGAAACCACAATGAAGGCGTGTAACATGGATCACTATCTTAGTCAATGTGTGATACTAAGTAAAATGATCTAAAAAAACCTTGGCCGCTCCTGATGCAATTCTAAGCCGAAAAATCGCCCGCGACTTCATCAGGAAGAAAAATATCATTGCTGTAAACACCCTATGCAAAATTATGAGGAATGCGGGGGATAAAACATCGTTCTTACGTGAGGTACTTGGTCTCCAATAAAGGAGAAACTCCGCCCCCTCCAGCATACAAATCATTAAGTCCCCCTGCCATCCTCCTACACCACCGAACCCATGTTTACGATCAAAAACCCGGAAACTCCCTCTTAAATTTGAAGTCGACTTAGACAAGTCACTCTCCTAAACCCACTTTCAAATTCAAGTGAAATATTGCACCTTGAACCATCCACGAAAGGGTGCAAATCCCCACTGTAGTCTTCTACAATCCTTCCTCCAAAAGCCCAGCAGAAATCTGCAAATCATGCGGTGGGTATGGTTGCAGCATCCAGCCTGCCCACTCTACCCGCCAGCCCTAAAGCTGGTCCTATTGACCCTCTTACCCCTACAGCCCAACCCGCCCAATTCACCCCAAAGTTGTTGCCTAAAGGGACACTACCGGTGCTATCTATGCCCAGGTGGCTGTAGCACACACACCCCGTATTAGGCAACCAAGAAACGCTGGCCCAAAGTCCAGCACCACTTTAGTAAATAACCCAACGACCCCAAGAACTCCATGACTACCAATGTATCGAAGGCAGACTAGATCATTCAACTCCTATGGTTTCCACATTTCACACTCCGCAACGGCTACACGGTTCCCTCTACACGAACAACTGCTTCCTCAAGCTCGTATCTGTCACCCACCCTCTAGGGATACCGTCAGGTACAACTTCATCCCAAAGAAAACTCATTGGATGCCACCCAATCTAAAACGGACTAAAGTGTACTTTCATTCCGAAACAGCGTGAATTATAGGACATGCTTACTGACCTCATTTGATTGCCGGTACTTCCCTTATACCCTAACAAGTCTCCCATTTCATAACTCTCTGCCGTTTCTGCCGGACTCTTTTATCTCCCTTAACTACCCCTTCGTGCCCTACCTTCGCTGAATACAGCCCACCCTACTCTCTCTATTTAACAGAGTGTGGGATGACAAATATTACTATGTCGGAAATGTCTCCTGTAACTGGAAGCAAAGCGAACGGATTGCATTACCCCGGCCCATGAATCAACCGCCCACCAGAAGTCATGCTAAACGACCCGGGCAGAACATCTACCGTCCACTTCCAGCCATGCTGCCCTGGGCCGACGATTCCCCACTGAAATGGTGCAACATTCCTGCAGATAAAAGAGGCACGAAATGAAACAAAATTGGTTGAATCTAAGAATGTTGGTTCTCTCCAAGACGGTCAACAAACGCGGAACCGAGGTCCATTCACCATGACATCAGTCACGGGAAAGGACTCTCCAGAAAAATTTTCGCTACTATTATTAAACGCACGTCAAATGTTGAAGAAAATTAAATGTACCCGTCTTCTTAGACTCTCGTCAAACTCTGATTTCATACTTATCACCAAGACGAGGCTCAATAATTACACTCCTGACAACGCCATAATAATTCCCTGCTATAAATCCTTCAGGAAAAGCCGTGAAGCCCAGCGGGAGGCGGCTGCCTTATGTACATCAGAGATTCTATACCGGCTACTTTGTGCCTGGATACCATGCTGAACACCATCTAAGATTGCGTTTGGGTCAGAGCGGAGATGGACAATGAGAGCCTCCTTGTTAGATGCGTCTATCGACTCCCTAGTTCTTTCCAAAAGGGCGGTTAACAAAATTGGGAACTATCCCTACCATCTAAATGCGAACGGCACAGCACGACAACAGGAAATGAATTCAGCGTCCAGGAAGACGCATACACAAATTTTGTTTCATATATTAACAACAGCCGCGGCTGCTCCTTCGGAGAACAATACAAATGTCTGTGATCATGCCCCTGATGGTCAAAGCGAGCAATTCGCATAGGGAATAAAGAAGGGGATTGATTATCACTTTACCAGCAGCAGATGCAAAGAAAATTCATCGAAAGATTCCTGCACACTCCCTGGTGTGTCCTGTTTGCAATAAATGTCGTTTTGCGTAAAAAAAGGCGAGTTCAACTGGGCTGCACCGGACCGGAAGGGGTGGTTTGCGTCATTTTGAGCAGTTTTTGTTAGCTGTCTGCATTTTGGTTTACGGCTGGAATTCAGAAGCCTGCAGCATTGTGCTCTATCGCTTCTGCACATCCCCAGTACTGAGTTTCTAGCAGTTTTAGATTAATCGATTTATTTGCAGAAACAACGAAAAATCTCCGATCGTAGAAAAAAGGCATGCTGGAGTTTAGCGAGATTACAGTTTATTCGGTCACAATAGGTTCTTTTGGGCGGCCAATGGCTTAGCCGTGCGCGACGGAGTAATGGCATCAAAGCACTTGTGCAGGTTGTAGTAAAACTGATCAAAAGCCGGTTGTGCTTCTGTTGATGCAAATGCCGTCTTCAGTCTTGAAATTCACCGAACTAGAGTAAGCTAGAAGTTCAGGTCAAGCTCTGAAATACGGTCTTAGGTTAAGTGAGGGGTACCTAGTCAGGAGGGGCGATTGCAAATTGCAACAGCTAACAGGCAGCA
>LUCM01003050.1:0-12594 GCA_008360955.1 Fasciolopsis buskii | reverse complement strand
TCAGCCACAGAAAAATCTTGGCGAATCATTTTTCAGCCTTGGTTTATAAACTCGAAACCACGCGCCAAGCAAATCACACTGCCTGTGATGATCTTGTGAACTAAAAACGTTGCATTGCATGTCTGGTTTTTGTTTTCCGTGTCTGCACTGTGCTTTCTTTGCACAATTTTGATCTTGCCCTGCGCATGTCTCTCGCAAATCGAAAAATATACATTTGCATTATTATTGTTATTATTGTTATTATATAGTCCGACGGTTAAAGATGTCTCTGTAATGAGGATAATTACACCAACATAGCAACGGACAAAATGGATGAACACATTATTCATCAGCGGGGCTGCCATCTTGATAGTCACAAAGCGCTTGATTTCTGGAAAGACAGTAACCGCTAATTTTGTCATGGACAACTTCCCAGCAAGCAGTATTCCATGTCGTAAATCTGATCCACGGGTTTTCACGGGTTCACCGATAGACATTTTCCTAATATGTCAAGGTACCTTTATTCAGCCTCTCTCAGGATGCGGGTGTCATATCGTGGGCAACTACCTAGGGAGAGATCGCTGACAGCCAAAGTGTTCCCGAGGGCAGCATCGTGGTATGGTCTGATAGGTAAGCTGAGAAAAAGTCTAACAAATAGGTAGAGGCTGACAAATAAAAAGTGAAAACTGAAAGACCCCTAAAAAGTTTATACCACCAAATTAAGCAGCTGTTTATATTACTGATTCCGACATACCGTCCGGGCCGAAGCCTGGTGGTATTTGTGTTGGATATCTTGGTTTGGAAACTTTTGCTTAACAATTTATTGGAATTAGGTGTGCACATATTGGATGGGTATGCTAATTTGGAGATTAATGCGGCGTGCATTCTCAGATCAAAGTCCTCCGACGAAAGGGAAGCGTGGGAACCTGCCAGCATAAAGGGCAATTTTCCAGCGCAAAGAATGTTTCCGCTGTGCCTTTGCGGGTACGACACAGGAGATAAATGGTTCACACTGGAAGCGCGGCACGCTTATCTGAGTTTACCTTTCCAGCAAAATCTAGTAGGAGCTGCACTCAAGGCGAGCAAGCATTTGGGGCCAAGGAAACCATAGATCATGCAGACGATTGGTGAATCGGCATGAATAAACAAGCCCGCACTTTGGGAGAGAAATATGAGAAATAGGCTTACCAGCTCATTCTTCCAGAAAGGTTTGTTACGAGAATAAACAGAAGGGTCTGATAACCCGAGAACGGATGACCTTCAACCTAGGTGAGCGTCAATAGCGAGAAAACGGAAATTTTGTCTCAGAAAGGAATAGAGAAGAAGAATGACTTCAGAAACTGAAGCCAGACCGAAAAGAAATCGGCAAAATGGGGGGCGAACAAATTTGCGTGAGCGTAGGAGATCAACTGAGGAGTAGTGTCATCAACCAAGGTATCTGACATTTTAAAATGCACACAACACTACGGAGTGTAGGGCGGAAGTCGTGCCAGATAAACCGGGCGATAAAAACTGCAAAACATTCAGCTACGTTGCGCTCGATTGGAAACGGAACGTCGTTATCCCTGAAATCGCGCAGCCTTGCATGAAGCGTGAGAATCAGAAAGAAGGGACGCTGGGGTGCAATGCAGAAAGTCTATTCAGCAAAATGGAAATACTGGTCCACGTAGATGTTAAAGAGTCACCACTACTGAAGGGATGAAATGGGAATATGACCAGAAAAGTGAAAACAAACGGCAGATATTAGTGGGCGGGTAGGTGGCAGCGGCTGATTGAATATAACTCACTGGCAGAGTAGAGATTACACTGGAATCCATTGGTACTGCCATCCGCGGGAGCAGCTCCCAGAACAACGAAAGATTTTTCCAGTGATCAAATAAATAGCGACCAGTACTGAGTGGGTAAGGTCGATCAAAGGCCACACCTTAACATGGGGATGCAGACGTAAGCCACATTTCGGAGCAAACTTGACGAACAAGTCTAGAACAGACACTTCTGCCCGACACATACGGGAGGGGCCGGAACAAGGAAACTGAGAGCGCAGAGTCAGGGTTGGGTTTCTCGAGTGTCACACGAAAGACGGTAGAGTGCGTCGGAGGACATTACCGAGCATGCAAAACTCCTTCCATCGAAAGGCTAAATGGTCACCAGGTTGGGGTGTAGAGAGGGGCCTACACGAACGCCGCAGGCGTGGGACACAAATAACCACAGCTGAAATTTGGGACTCTACATGCAAACGCGGTGGCTTTCGTTAAAAATCAGTTGCATACGGAGGTGGGCGAAAAATTAATGGCACCAGATCAGTCACTCTTTAGAAAAAATGGAATTGTGCGAGCAAGTGATCTTAGTACGTAAAACGCATGATGCACACGAAGACTGCAAACTGGGCACCCCTGACACACAAGAGCTGAAAGCCACTACTTCAACAGAAGGCCCAGTTGTGAATATCTGTGGACGCCAGGAGAAGACCTAAATTTTCTCAGTGAGATTTTGGTGCCCGCAAAAAATTTCACCCGCTGTGAGACCTAAACGCTTCTGGGTCCGACTAGGCCCGCGGGATAGCCGCGGAGTTGATGTCAGTGTTGTTGTATACATCCACTGTTAATGTACTTGGCACACATACCACAGTCAGGCAAATCTAAAGTTCAAAATGTACGGCAAGGAAGATTTGCCTGCTTAAAGCACGCCGCCGTTGGGGAAAAGATTACGCCGCCCTTAGTTCTGAAGAGAACCTTAGCAAGGGCCGTCAGCTATCACTGGGTTATACAGCAAGAAGTGGTTAATATTTAAGCAGCAGAGCCGTAAAGGTTAAAATGCAAGGATGCGTAGCGCTGCAAATAACATCTGCATTTGTTTATTCAATGTTCGTTGGACATTTACACAATGAAGCCGTATTTCAAGATTGGTCTTCGCGGTTTTTCAATGGCCTAGGCGCATCCTCAAGTGTGCTAAAGTTTCGGGAGAATAAACTCATCAGATTTCTAGCTTTTGAGTGGAAATTCCAAGATATTCAGTACATTGAAATATGACAATCCCAAATCTTGAAATCCCGGAACGAATGGGATGACTGATTGATTGATATCTAGGATTCTTTTAGGGATGTGGTATTTGTGCCCAAGTATGCTGCTTTTATCAGGCGAGAATCCCATAGAACATTTTGCTCTATAAGAGTCAAGGAACTGCATGTCGTGTACAACTATGCCAATGACTTTTTGAGAGTAGAAGGATGTAGGATTTGTGAAATTTCCACATCGTCCTCCAAAACGAAAGGCATGTTGTGCTTGATGGCATGTAATGTCATAAGTATACATTAAGAAAAAGGTGGAAAGGAGACAGCACCATGATGATTGAAGTGGTTGAAAGAGGTCTGTTCACAAGAACAATTTGCTTACAGGACTTGAGATACGAAGAATAATAGACAAGAAGTGGATCCACGACGGTAACCTCGCTCAACGGCTCTATTTATATCAAGGAAGAATGCTGTTGTTGATTCGTCTTCCTCACCATCGTTCTTCATTAGTTTGCGGAAGTCCGCCACGAACGTGATGCATAAATATCTTTGAAGAAAACCATTTTCGCCAGCGTTCACACGTTCTGATATGGCATATTTCTCGAAAACCCCCGCGTCATGCTGGTTGCAGGGTCAAGCGACACAGCGGCATAACACAAACCGTCGAGGAGCATAGCTCAATGATGGAGGTGAGATGACGGCTCAATAAAGATTATATGCGGTTAACAGCAGCCTAAACTGAGTAACGTTAAGTACACTGCTCAGTCTTTAGACGCACCGATCGTGCTTATCAGAGAAGCAAGCCTTGATTTGGGGACGGCATTGGATATCAAGAAGTGGCCGAAAGGTTCGAAATTTAAAAACTTCATCTAGTGAACACGAAAGGTAATCAAAGACCCATGAGTAAAGGATGAAAATCTTACAGACCTGCCTAAACCCGCCGGAGGAAAGGACGGAGGAGGACAAGAAATGAGCAAAACCAAGATAGGCATATCAGCTAAATGCCACGCATTGCGCGGTGGCTTCTGCAAAAAATGAGCAAAATCCTTGGGAAGTACAGAGTACAACGGAACTCAGATGTGGACAATGGTGAAATACTGCTTGAAGGCGTGTCGATGGAAGCGTCACCAAATGCGATAAAGGGAATAAACATTAATGCGCAAGACTTCAAATAAAATATCTAATGGCAGTGTGAAATGATTTGGAATCTTTTCGCCTCCTTTCAGTGGGGGATCAAACTGGTAGTAGTCACATTGAGAATAATAGACAAAGAGGGAATTGGTAAATGTACCCGGACTTATAAAGATAACCGACCAGCAGGGTTTGCATGTGGATGTTTCCACAAATGTTCGGTGTTAATTTAATGAGCATGTTAGGCGCAATCAGGTCAATCCGTGCAGCCAAGAAGATTTGACTCCTCATGACAGCTTTCCGTTGGAGACCACACTACGCGGCCTTCGGTTCCTAGCTAAACTGATGTAGGGGTTGTAATTTGTCAATAACAAATCGTGCTGGTTAGCACCAACAGTCTGTTTCAGCATGGCCTTAAAGATCGATCTTTTAACCGACCTGAGTGATGCTAGATGTGCATCCAAATTGTGTTAAAAGTGGAAATGGCAGTCTGGATGTTGTTTCAGCTGAGGAGTGGTGACTGGCGAAAATAATATAAGCAGGTAATTAAAAGGGCCGAAAATTATGGGAGTGATCGGGAAAACAGGAGAGACATCCATGTTGTCGACAGTTCTGCAAGTTACCAGCATTGGGCGCAGCGTTGTGTCAAGTATAGACCTACTCTTAAATTGTTCAAACTGTCCCATTTACTCAGTGGTCCATGTTGCATCAGTATGGTGTATTATTCTGCGCCGTCAGAAGGAGTCTTATGGAAAGCGCAAGCCGATTGGAAGCAGGGGGATAGGTAAGATTTTGGGCCTTAGGTGACCTGATGAATGCAATCGGGTCAGCAGGTGAGATGCCCACTTGGTCCTAGTAGAGCATGAAGACTAAAAGAGTGAAAGAAATCCGAAGGGTTGCGGCGGTGGGTAAAAATGAAACGGAAACTGAAGATAGGTCCGTGGGCTGTAGATTATCCAGGGAAGAAAAAGCGGAGAGATTGATTTGTCGTCAATGACTCAACGCGACACTAAGAAGACTGCATAGAAGCTGTCGCTGGTATAGTTTACGGATGATAAAATGGATTAGGGTCTAAATCGGAGGACATGCCGTCAGCTGGTTTGGAATAGACAATATTGATGGAGGACTGGCATCTTTCAATTTTAGATGTCTGATTATAGATATGCATCCGTCAAACAAAATGTGGCGAAGAGGGTGTTAGAGTTTCATATAATTATATGAGGGCTGTTTCAGTTTGAACGTGATAATATGACGGCTGTTATAAAGGAATTGAACATGTGTCCGGCGCATTTATGAGAGGCAGGGTGCCGGTGGGATGTCAGATGAGTGGGATCATGGACACATGTGGACAGCCAAGTGGGCTATTTCCCTATCAAGCACAGCTCAAGAAGAAGCGATACTTCAGACGAACACGGACAGTGTAGGGTTTCTGTTCAGCAGGATCAGGTCTAGGCTGACGGGAGACAAGCGCAGCGATAGCCGTACACCATTTTCTTTAGAGCCCGGTTTCATTTTTGCTGCTATTTTAGTCCGACGAGGGAGCATTGAGGCCTGATCATAATTCGCCTGCTACTGGCAATTCTTCGTAACTGCCGGGTGTGGTCTGTTTTCTGCACGCCCTTAAGTCATGGTCTTGTTGCTGTTACTACGGGGGTTTCGCTGCACAGGGCAACGGAAACGGAAGGTAGGAATCGGCAATCACAAGGAGGAGAAAATCTGGCGCTGTGCAGCAAGTGCGGGGGCATGGACGAAACCAGTACAAGGTCGGATCTCGTTTCATAACGCGCACGGCGAATTTATGTAAGTCAGGAGAGCGGAGAATTTGTATAAATGAAAGAAAGATCCATTTTTATGCTATGGGAGGTGTAAAAACAAACTGGAGGGAATAAAATTTCTGATGGGGACAGCAGTAAAAGAAAGACAGCGCATACTGAATTAAGGGTGGTTCTTGGGACAAGAGAACTGCACTGGGTTCTTTAAGGATTTAGCGTGACTAGATTAGGGGATAGGAAAAAAATAAACGAAACAGAAAGTTAACTTAAATGAGATGGCAGCATTCGACTTATGTTCAACGGCATTTTGTTACCGCCTTTCCTGATATCGGGTCCAGAATTTTTCGTGCGGATTGCTGGGAAAAGGAAACAGTCCATCAGGGCTTCAGGAATCGACGGCTGACTCGAAAGCAAGATATACCGGGATAGTTAGTTGAAGAACTTGGGTGACCATTAGAAAACTATTTAGGGTAGTCTTAAAATTGGATAAGTTCTAAAATTAGCGAATGCTTCATAGCTTGGAATAAACTGCAAGAAAGAAACAAGACTTTAAAGAGGATTTGGCGATTTCTGTGTGGATGGTTGGAGAGCTGATACGGGTAGGGCATGGGCTGGCGGAGAAGAACATTAGTGGGTGGATGGAGAATAAATGCACATTCACCAGATTTTGCAGAATAGCCAAGTTAATTTTTGATCGCCCTAGCCAAAATGGCCCAAGTTTGAGGCATAAACGGCGTACTTTGAAATTCAGAGTCATTGAACTATTAGTCACTTACTGGTGAAGAGCTTCTGGTCACTTTCACCGGAATCCCTGCCCAACTTCAACATGCTGAATTGTGTCAAGCGGCCACACTCAAGAAGAAATCGAACGTTTTTCGTAAATGCAGAGGATGTTGTTGGAGTGGTTTGCTGTGCATAAAAACGGACATATTTCTCCTAGCTTTCACCGACTGAATAATTACGTGCCATGGGAAATCCAGCGAGGTTGAGTAGTTGACATCAGGGCTATCGACTGTCGGTTTCTTTGTGACAGTGGATCCACAGAGCATAGCTGAATATATAGGTAGTTTTATACCTATGTGTGAGCACCTCACTCTTTTCGTCGGAGAAGCTCAGTATCTGGGAGGTACATCAACCGTCCAAAACGTGCAAATCGACCAAGGTTTCTTTAACCGCAGTAATAACTTCCTTTTTCATAAGAAGATAAACAATTTTTTAAGTCATCAGCAATCAGGAACGGGATGCTGTGAAATATTGAATTTGGAGCATTGTTAATATACCTAAGAGATAACAGAGGATCTGGTACGGTACTCTGTATGACGCCATTGGAAAATGTTTGAGATTTGGGATATTACTATCAATGGAGACCGCCTGTTATCTTTGGGTTAGGTAAGAAAATAACCGAGACTGAAATGGGTCAGTAATGCTGAAGGAGCTGACATCAGATATATGGTGCGGGCGGACAGCACGATAATAAGCGTATAGGTTGATGACTGCGAGAGTCATGCTCCAATCCGCTAGGTTCGTCATAGTATTGGGGATGTCAGAGTGACAGGCAGAGTAGGAGAGGGATTAAAGTGAGCCTTTCCGTCTGCAGCTAAAGCGTTTTAGTGGCCGCGCTGTTCCAAGATGGACTTTTTGACCACTCTCTCCATTCTCCTGAACATTTCAGTGTTGTGATTGATGAGACAATAATTAGAAAAGTCATGCAAAAATCCTTTTTATGACGTGTAACAGTCACAAAGTGCTTCCAGTTAGTCGAAAATACGCCAGCGTTTGATTGAACATGAAGATATTGAACCGCAACAGGGTAAGTCGGAGCCGCCAATGGCAACGGCCTTTGGAGGGATGCCGCCAGAGCTTTGACGAGTCTATGGCTTTAAATTAGCTAAAGGTTGGGCCATAATCATGATGCCAATTGACAGGTTGGATAATGCGGGGCGATTCACATTCTGTAGCCTCGATTAGTCATTGACTGGGGCCATGGAGAGGGAGAAATATTGATTGAATGCCTCATTGATATCTTTTGTGATGCTCACTTAGTTACCACTCGGCAAAACAGGGAAGCTAACTACAGGCTTGCTCTCATGGGATCCTATATTATATATAGTTTTGAAAGCATCATGGGGTGATTCTGGTGCCTCAGAGCCCTAGATTTTACTCCGAAGGAGAAATTCACTTGGGTCGCGGATAGTGGCAGGCAGACGATGAAGCAAACTTGGGAAAGTCATTTGTCAATGAAAAGTGCATTCGTAACCAACTGTATTTGGCTTTAAGAGAGGTAAGTTGCGGAGTTGTGTTTTTGTTTATTCTCTCCTCAGTGGTCAGTTTCAAAGTGCAGCTGGCCATATTATTGTAAAACTCATCCGCAACCATCTGTGGCTTAGTCGCCAGAAAAAACTTGCCCAGTTACGTTGGCGTGCCAGAGAGGTTTACAGTTGCCAGTTACGACGAGGTGGGCGAGTTGTGTCCTTAGGATGATTAGCGAAGGAAGCATATACATGGATCCTAGCATGAGCTACTCTGTGATCGCTCCCTGGAAAGTTGCTTTTAACGTAAATCGGGGCATGGCAATCAGTATGTATGAAGAAAAGATTCAAGATTATTACGTCGGGTGACGTTACATGTTGTGCCCAAGCCTCATGATGCAGGCAGGAGACAAACGACGTTTTGTTTGGGGGTGCCGTAATCGTGGACCAATTTACGCCGGGTTGATTGAATTATATGGAAAGCATTTTGGATGCTGATGAGAGGGGCAAGTCAGTGAAATGCATCAGCTAGGAACGGGAGCCCTATTTCTGCATGAAGTGGAAGGCGATAAATACAGGCCGTATGGATAACACAGGACGATTCCTTGATAGTGAGGTCATTGGATCAGTTCGAGCGCATAATGCATTAGGACGGAGAATGATAAACACTGCATTACACGTAGTGGTATTTCTAAAAGATTGGCACCCCGCTTACGACCTACGGCTGGTTCGTGAGAAGCTTATCCACGGAAGCCAAAAAGGGTGTTGGATGTGGACGCTTTCGGGAGGGTCATGTTAAATCAGACAGCGGTGCGCTTTCTAAGTCGACACTAGCCTGCTGCAGAGGTGGGGCCACATAGTCCGGCCTTGATACTAGGCTCCTGCTCATGCCAGGTGGCCTGTGGTAACATGTTTGATGGAACCGTTTTGAGGTTCTCGCTTTTATGCAGTCTGAGGGCCACCCTCTGAAGAGTTTCGTCCCGGATTACTTTGACGGAGGTGAAGGAGGTAGGTGAGGCTATCCTTAATCCAGTCCCCAAAAACCGCTTTGCAGCACAGGGACTACGTAAGTGAAACAGTATTGAACAAAATCTGGCTAACGCTCCTTTGTGCAGTCTGAAGCAGTGACAAGGTTATCCCGTCACGTCGCAGGCATATAGGTTAGTATTTTAAAATGGACTCAAAGGAAAGCGGCCGGGAAGATTAAAAACCATAGGGTCAAATGCCTTTAGGTTTCGCTGCCTAACTTCCCAGGATGTTCAGCCGATAGCCCGACAGGCACTAGTGACATGTTTGTGTACTTGGTTTTCAGGGATTTTGGCTAGTTAGTTGAGGGGAGGCAGCGCTGGGATCACTGGTTCCATCAGTAAAATCTCTTTCGTTATCTCGTGAATCGTTTGATTTGATTTTCGTACCATACTATTAGTCTCTGCAATCACTTGCCACACTAACAATGCACGTTGGAAGCCGGCGGATGGGTTGTTGGGTGCGGACACGGTGCCTCTAGCAGCTATGATCTTGGTATTTTAGGGCCTGGAGACTGTCATTTCAGCAAAGGGGTTACAAGTGTACAGCCGTGTAGCTTTGTGTTAAAGAAGTGCCAATAAGTGTGTCAAATCGTGGAAAGGAAACTGGGCCAGGGGTCTTCGATCGATCTAATGAGGCGATCTCTGAATTGAGATTATGCCAGTAATAGTACTCTGCAACGTAGAGAAGGAAAAATATGCAACAAGTACCTCGGAAGTTAATGTGAAGCTGGTCACTGTGTGCATGTGATATTAGTGATGAAAAGATGATTTTGACAACAGGTAGCCTACATTATCTAGGACAGTTTTGCAACCTTGTTGACGGAGAGCAGTGCCTCAACTCCTATGTTTATTCTGACGGACGAGGAAGTGGATTTTACCGCGACAGACAGGCAGTTCGTCTGCTAGGCCAAGGCAAATACTCTGTATTTTGTTACCCAATTCGCGGTATGGGAAGATTCGTTTATTTCTATCAAGGGTATTTATTTTTTTCCTTTTAATACCGCTCTGGACCGAGGTAATTGCCTGTCGAGAGAAAGAATTCCAACGAATTTTGGGAGCTGACAAGAATAATCGATTTTAAAAAGCCTTATGTTACGGATTGTCCTGGGCTGGTGTGGAAACAGTGCAGTCTGGCAAAAGACGGCAGTAAAAAATCTGAGAGTGGTCGGTGGGGTTGAACCATCACACGAACGGCGACAAACGCGCTAGCGTTCCTTTTTTAATGCCTCTGGTTGGTAGATGTTCATAACATTAAGCTAAACGTTGCCCCAGGTGGATTGCGGCAAGTTACCAGAGTCACGGCTGGACATCTAGCTGTGCTTTCCTCAACCCCAGTAACTGGACAGCCAAGCCGCCTCTCGAGTGTTACGCATGGTTCTCTCCCATAGTGATCCACCGGGGAAGTCTCCCGGAATCTATGGTGCGTTATTTGGTCCACAAGTCCATTACGGTTGAACAGCGATGCTCTGCGGATCCTCACGCCATCCGCAGTGCCCACGGTGAGTATGGGGAGCCGCTCACAAATTACTGTGGTTGCCTCGTCTCACCAATGCTTCCCGAAAACTTGCTATTAGCCAATGCCCCTAGTGGTAGGCGGGGTTGAGGCGACTTATTTCCGTCGCCAAAACTTGGATTGACTAGGCAGAAGTAATTCCATCTTGTTCCCATTATCCCTCCTCACAAACTGCTGGAGAAAAATACCCAATATTCCCTCAGGATTTTCTCCCCTCCGAACTTCTGTGCTGCGAGGATTCTATGAGGCAGAATAGAGTCAGGTTCATGAAAAACTAAACCTCCACTTAGACCTCGTTACCGCACCTACTGCACTAGTAACCATCCCTTCAACTACCCTTTAATTCAGCCTTGCCCTTGAACGCATATTTCCTGGAAAGAATAGTTACTCATTTGTTCAGTAGGAATGGAAACCCTTCTCTTTTACTTCATTTCTCTCGTTTCGGCCTCTAGAGGGACTCACAGGAAGAAAGTGCAATAATCTGGACGGCTTGGATTAGCTCTTCGCGTAAGAGTCTTTCGAGTTAGGGTCCGCCTAGGAATTGAATAATTTCAATTTCCTGTCGTAAGCAATGACAAGCTTCAATTCCGTGGATTTAATTGGAGGACTTGTGAGCAACGCAGCGCCTATCGCCTTATACAGGCCGAAGTGAGGTGACTAGATTTAATCCATTTAGTTGTTTATTCCGTTCAACATACTTGTGGAGTCGGCGTACGCGTTAAGGCGGTGGACTTCGTTTGCATTTTCGGTGCACGATGGACAGGGTTTCCGCAGCGACTGGCCCGCTCGTTCGGTTCACCAAGGACTCGGTACATTTCATTAACCGATGTACCAAGCCAGATAGAAAAGGTAAGGTAATTCTTGTGTCTTATCTTCTCGCTAGAATTCAAAAGGAATACCATTGCCACAGCCGTCGGATTCCTTGCCATGGGAGTTCTGGGATTCATTATCAAACTGATATTTGTTCCAATCAACAGCATCATTGTTGGGAACTGATAACCCCTCGCTGACTTTTGAATATTCAGGAAGTATTTCATTTTTCACACAAATTCCTTTGGTTTCATTATTTCGGTTTGCAAACTAATTTCCTGATCGCCTCGGAAAATACAGTGTCTAGTAATTTTTTTTCTTCACAGAATTTCCTTGGTTATTTGATTCACCGCTTGCCGACTAGTTGACAAACCTGAGGGCTTGTTTCTGCTCTGCCCGACGAAATTGTATTTTATTGCATAGACATTTGCGTACACTAAATAATATCGCATTTCAGTCAAATTAGGGTCCAACGGGGTGTTTTACCAACACCAAATTGGTTGTGGGTGAGATCCAGAACTTCACATCCGGTGATAGTCTGTATATTCACCTGCCCGAAATTCGAACAAGGTTTATCCTAGGTTTTCATTCATTTGGGAATGCAAATGAGGTGGTCTTCTTTCGGTGTAGTTTGTAAATCTAGTTGGTCTTTTCAATTATAACGCTCTTCCGATCAAACGATGCTTTCAGGATCTGACTACTTGTGGTCGTATTCTATTTTTTTGGCACTTTCGGGGGCACTACTCAAACAGCATTCACTAGGTACAGCTGCAATTTTCCGGTCTCGCAAGGTGATTTTCTGGTTCGGCGATGAGTTAAATTACTAAGCAAACGTTCAGCGTGTGCACCATCGGTAGGTTTATGATAATACAATCGTAAGAGTTATAAAGAGGGGACAGAAAAATTTTTTCCCCTGATCCTTCTGTTCCGTCTGTTCTCTGCACGGTTTTCCTTGAATTTTGTTTTGTTGGTAACATGCTTGTTCTCAGATCAACACTGTGTGCCTACTGTCACGAGACTATACCTTCACGTGGTGAGACGGCTTGCGTGCCTCCATGATCCCACGAGCTATACAGGATGGCTTATCTCAAGCCGAAGATCC
>LUCM01003049.1:133682-159777 GCA_008360955.1 Fasciolopsis buskii | reverse complement strand
TTAGTTGAATTACTCTACACTACGCGAGTCCTGAATTCGTGTTCCACTCACGCAGCAGACATCAGTCGAGAGTGAGTCTACTGTCGCAGCCAAACACACCTGTTGGCCAGCCTGCATTAAAGTGCACACATTGAAAAAACCGAGATTCAGAGGCCGACGAGGCTTGAGAAAATGTGAGCTAGCAGGTTGGAAACCATCTACTACACTATTTGACATTGAGCCGTTACGAGCAGCAGGCGTGTGATCAGGGGGGACACTATGGGTAGGCAGAAGGGGCAAACAGATTGGGTTGGAGATAGAAGAGACAGTTTGAGCAAAAGAGAGGTATTTGGATTTCAATGACTTCTAACGGAAACGTTTGTATAAAAGGCTCATCGACGCCGCTTCAGATGATGAGAAGTTACAATATAAACAGGCAAGCGGGTGCAGGAATTGACCGCACAACTGCCGTTGACTGATTGGTTTAATGTCGGTAGGCGAATGGGATAGGGAAATGAAAATTATTATTCTCGTTGTTAGTTGTCAACATTGGTTGTTTGTATGTCTCCGATAATTAACTTGAAATCGTCTTTTCAAGAAATGAATTTGGACAATGAGCCAGCCACATCATCACGACATACTATACAGCATCAATACTTCGGGCCTGATATGGCTACATGTTTGTCCGATCAGTGTGACTTAGTTTTCAGGTTTCCATGCTGATAATTAGTCATCCGCGAACCACACTGCATTACTGTGCATGTGTGCGAGTATTCGACGGCGTTCAATAGATGCCATCTGAACGGTTTTACTTCCAAGTATAAATTTGTCGTGTCTTACGGGTGAGAATTATGATTACCAGTCTCAATGCTCTGTGCTGATCACCATTACTGGTCGTTGTTCATTCGTAAACCGAAACCACACCCGTGTTTTACGACTGCTCATATCCATGGTATATCGATCGATTAATATCTGGAGTTTTAAATCCGAAATGAATCAGGCTGATTTATCACAGTGTACCGAGTGAGTTGATCATTAAAATTAATGTCTGGACTCTGTTGACAAACTAGTGTTCGCCTGTTTCAACGGTATGCCGTACCGATCGCTTGCACAAAACACTGACTATAAATTATCGGATCTAGAAGTTCTAGACGTTTGTTCGTGTCATTAAACTGTTGCTTTATTCCTTATCCACCGCATATCCTACATACTTATTCCCGGACAATTCAAATACACGTGAGTGATGACAGACATGCAAACGAATGCAGAAAATATCAGCCACTTTGATCACTTTTGCATGCGATACAATGAGGCGAACAAACACCCCGATACGTTCACAAATAGCAAGAATATTGGACTTAGAAGAGGGAATCCATCAGATGAGGCGTGCTCACTTCGGATAGTAAAATGTACACAGCTGTATCACACGGTTTTTCATAACCAAAGTGAATCTGGTACCTTCCGTCCCCAGACTGCTGGTCTATTTGTCTGAAAAAGCAGTACGTTTTAACTTTCATAGGCAATAAAGCAGAGAGAATAGTTTCTTCGGGTTTCGTATGGTGACAGTAATGGTCTCATTGCTAGTGTCTTGCGACTGAATATTATTCCACTTGCTTCCTGTGTTAGGTGAATGTTGATGTCCATTCGTACGTCCGATTTTAGGGTGGGACATAGCTACGTGGACAGTGGCTGGAATTCTTCAACGCGGTGCTTGTTCTTATCGAACGGGTTCGCGTCTTTCCGTCCTGTGTCGTGTTATGTCGTGTCATGACGTGTTTTTCTCTAAACCTGACCATTTGACTTTCTCGTCGTTTTTTTATCAACTCGAACGATGCATACACAAGCGCAGATTCGCACATGCATGCATTGTTGAGGGGACTACTGTTCACTATTGATTAAAAAATGAATGGGCGGCGAAGATAAGTAAGCCTTTGCAAAGTCAGCTTGCAAACAGTTCTAAGCTTTGAATAAAACAATTGCGGTTTATAACACCTAGGGCATCATCCATGAATAAAATCCGAACTAGGTGAATCTCTCGATGACCGAATAAAAAGGAAAAATAAAACAACGCAAGACGTGTCTCTCTTGCAAATACTGGAACCATGTCATAACAACACAAACATACACTGAGCTGCAAAATTCAGGCCAACAGGACGCAATGTAATGCGATTATCTGTCGTCCAGCTCGATACTACACCTGCACTGTTGAAACTACGGAGTTCTGTACTGCTCCAAGTTCCAGGATCATGGTTGCCGGTTTCCTTTCTCTAGTCCAGTTGTCCGCGAAGAACTCAGTTAAGGCCTCATCCGCTCCACTCATGCCAGAATTAATCAATGATAAAACCAAGCATTAAACTTCCTACAAGCGTGCCTGTAATGAGACTTTGTCTAATCTGCATTGTGACTTTCTTTCCTCATCCACCTTCGATTCGCTTTATCATATAAGAATGGTACGTACGTTGCAACTCATTTCATGCATTCGATCATTTGCCCCTTACTTCTGAGCTGCTTTTTAGTTTTAATGGTTGCATCCCACCTTTATCAGACTGCCAATGATATGAGAAACAAATGGACAGGCGAGATTCATTGTAACCAAACGTCTTTTAAGAAAAAGAAATGCCCAACGCGATCAGTATATCGACCACGATGGTTCACCATACCACCTTATGATCGACTGGAGGATCTCACCGGTTCAAAACTGAGCTCTTGTATACCTTAATCGGCCAAAGATTATGGTTTTCAGACTTCACCCTTTGAAGATTTGGTCGTATGGGTTCGTATGGTTCGTACACCAATGTCCTCCTCCGAGGGTTATTTTTGATCAAATCATTGCAACTGGTAGGGCTGAGCGAACGTAGAGTGCCCTTCTTAAATGATGATAAGTGCCTAGTCGCACCACTCTCTAGGCTTCAGTCCAAGTGTTGGTCGCCAAGCCCCGCATGAGTAAAAACTGAGGAGAACGTTGATATACGGACCTCGGTCTGCAAATCGATCCGTGTTCATCATACATATATATGCTAGCTCTTCCAGTTTCTTCCCTCACGTCATCGGTTATCCATCGGAATCCACGTTTCCTCTATGGGCCTGATGCTAACTGTTTCCCCAAGCCCACTTAAGAGACCCTACACTAAGCCTTTGGCCAAATGTCTTAACTGCTGGGGGGTCTCGCAACCTACTAGGGGTCAGTGGGTTACCACACAGTTCCTGTCCCCTTCAGATGAGGCCAGGCATCATGGGTGTTCAGTACACTGTCGCAGATGACGACCACCACAGTGCTTCGTCCGCCGTCTGTGGTTGGTTTGGAATGAGAAATAGCCACCTCCCGTTGACTGATTATCAAGGATCATGTTAGTAGTAGGAGATTGAATGTTTTCATGAAATAATTCACCATGTGATATGATCGCTCAACTCACCATAAAGAAACCATGGAAGCACTATACAGCTGTTTCCTCCTTGTTAGGAAACATCAGCAGTTCATATCCACCGCGTCATTTATCATTAGGGGTCGATCGCTTGAGCTATTGGACAGTAACCGTGCAAATGAGTGGCGGATAGGTGCCACATCATGTGGTGAAGTTCAACAAACCGTTCAGAGCCTGCCCGGTAGTGTAATGGCTCGGGTGTTTGCCTAAGAATCGTTCGTCCCGGGTTCCCGTCCCAGTTGGGGCGCGGTGGATATGCACTGCTGATGATTCCTAACAAGCTGGATGAAACAGCTGTACAGTGCTTCCATGGTTTCTTTATGGTGAGTTGAGCGATCATATCCCATGGTGAATTATTTCATGAAAATCTTTTAACTTTGCTGTCAGACAACTAATCTCGCCACNAGGAGAACGTTGATATACGGACCTCGGTCTGCAAATCGATCCGTGTTCATCATACATATATATGCTAGCTCTTCCAGTTTCTTCCCTCACGTCATCGGTTATCCATCGGAATCCACGTTTCCTCTATGGGCCTGATGCTAACTGTTTCCCCAAGCCCACTTAAGAGACCCTACACTAAGCCTTTGGCCAAATGTCTTAACTGCTGGGGGGTCTCGCAACCTACTAGGGGTCAGTGGGTTACCACACAGTTCCTGTCCCCTTCAGATGAGGCCAGGCATCATGGGTGTTCAGTACACTGTCGCAGATGACGACCACCACAGTGCTTCGTCCGCCGTCTGTGGTTGGTTTGGAATGAGAAATAGCCACCTCCCGTTGACTGATTATCAAGGATCATGTTAGTAGTAGGAGATTGAATGTTTTCATGAAATAATTCACCATGTGATATGATCGCTCAACTCACCATAAAGAAACCATGGAAGCACTATACAGCTGTTTCCTCCTTGTTAGGAAACATCAGCAGTTCATATCCACCGCGTCATTTATCATTAGGGGTCGATCGCTTGAGCTATTGGACAGTAACCGTGCAAATGAGTGGCGGATAGGTGCCACATCATGTGGTGAAGTTCAACAAACCGTTCAGAGCCTGCCCGGTAGCGCAATGGCTAAAGCGTTCGACTCAGAACCGTTCGTCCCGGGTTTGCGTTCCAGTTCGGGCGCGGTGGATATGTACTGCTGATGATTCCTAACAAGCTGGATGAAACAGCTGTACAGTGCTTCCATGGTTTCTTTATGGTGAGTTGGACGATGATATCACATGGTGAATTATATCAAGGATCAGTTAACTCCTTGGAAAGCCCGAATCTTTCGCGCCCACCCTCCAAATTTGGCATAAATACCTCCGGCTCGAGAAGGCAATGTGTCGGACTTCTCCAGCAGATGCTCTTTGAGACGCACGGTCATTTGGAAGCATTTCGAAAGGCGTTCAGAGCTAGCCTGAAGACACCCTCGCCCGACCATAAAGAAGTATTTGGAACCCACCACTGATACACAGTCTTGGGTTGACCGCTTCGAATAAACCGATTGCGGACTGTGACTCATTGACTTTGTAATTTGTCTCCGAGCCGTCAAATGGTCAGAAATGGGTCTGATTGTGATAAGCGAGCCTCTTGGCTTGGAATCCACGAGTTAAGGATTCGAATAACCGCGAATCTTTGCTCCGACTGTCCACTGTATTCTTCGGTGGAACTTAATTGATAGGAGAAAACAACATTATTTCAGTCTCTCTCCACTCACTGTCATCCTCTGAATAAAACTTTATTTCTAGCTTGGGAGCACTCTGATATTAGAGCCGCATTCCGTGACAAGCAAGAGTTATCTATTTGGTAAACGTAATGTAAACATACCGACCCACTCGACAAATCGGCCGACCACCATTTTACAGTAATATCGACACATACAAAATCGGAATGTTATTGTTTGGTA
Source organism: Fasciolopsis buskii (assembly GCA_008360955.1). Lineage (NCBI taxonomy): Eukaryota > Metazoa > Platyhelminthes > Trematoda > Plagiorchiida > Fasciolidae > Fasciolopsis > Fasciolopsis buskii. Next base: position 154,489 of record LUCM01003049.1, on the reverse strand, counting down.
TACGCCTTGATCTTATGTGATGCCTAATGCCTCCACTTCACTGATAGCTTATGAGGCTACAAAAATAAGCAAAATGCTCTAACTGGTTCACATTAAGTTGGGGAAAAACTGTCATCTCTGTCTATCTCTGATTTTGCCAAATGATATTTTCAAGTTACACGAATCTATTACCTGACTGCAGATTGCTGGTAGTCATTCAGTTCTCACTGCTAACACTTCCCACGCAGCCAATTTTGAATGACGTGGGTGTCGCGGTTTGTGAATCTACTCACCGAGCACGTTTGTCTTTTTGGTTAAAACGGTGTATGCCGACCCATTAACCGACGAAATATTCCTATAAGATTCATCATAATAACTGCTATCACTTCGGTCACTCTAACTCAATGTCGAGGAGCCGAAAATCTCCCTGAAATTCTCTGTCATTCAGTCAACCCAGGGAGAAGTGTTGTCCTCATACTGGCCAATGGTAGGCCAGGATATTCCGTCCGTCATGATGCATTTATCCATAAATCTTTCATTTCATCACATCACTTTCATATTCACCATTGACTTGTAGCCTGCTCTGTACCTTTCACGGTAGCCGGCCAACCAATCAGCCATCGAAGCGCTGTTGTTCAATTCAGCTAACCACATTCATTCAATACACCAGGTAATAATTAACAACAATCAGTTTCCTTTACACGGTATATTGCGGTTGGTTTATAGCCTGATTTGAATACAGTTTTTCCACTTGTTCGTGGTTAATCTCATATTGGGAATGACACTATCTATGGGCCGTTGATCGGCGGATAATCCAGAATCTTGTTCGCCCACGCGACACTAAAATTATTTGGGTCAAATTAACTGTAATTATCATGGGATGGATATACCTTACGAAAGGAGACTATGTGGACGGACGGAGATTGTCCCAGGGACAATCTCCATGGCTTTGGATTCAGACAAAAACGAAACAGATGAAGTAATTTTTTTTCTCGTGTCCAGTATCTTTCTTCGTTCAAATTTATTGCGCGGCTGCTTATCCCCGTTTAAGTGGTGCCTTCGGACTGGCTGCACGACTAAATGACTCAAAACCGAAGTTCGTATGCATGTCATCATGTACTCACTATTCGGTGTAACCAAGTGACCACGCTTCTCGAATTAAATCCCGTATGTCTATTAAAGCTCATTTAATTGATCATTTCATAGCTGAGACATTATTGTTTATCTCTCATGGTGTCGAAAAATTATAAGAACCAATTTTCCAGATTCGCACAAGACATCGCCAGATTTACAGCGTTTCTCAGGTCTCTCGATTCCGTCAATTTCGTTCACTGAAGCCTGCTTATTGCAGCGACTGAAATTCAGATTCATGATAATGAAATTATCGTGCTAAAAGTACGAAAAGGTTGACAGTGATAAACGCTTTCTAGGCACGTCATTTTATTCGGCCTGCTTGAGCGGGAAAATGATTTGAAGCCAAATGAACATACCCCACTGGGAATGGTATAACCTGGCCTCAGTTATCTTCCTATGTCGCAAGGTGACGCGGTGTCATCAGTCTGATTTTCTGGGGTTATGTTGGGTGAATAGAGTTACACGATTACATAGTTTTACTCTCAGTCAATAAGGACTTTGGAAACCACACTGAAGAAAATGAATTTTCGAACGAGTGGCCTAAACATGATCAAAGGCATAGCTATCAGACAACGATACGTTTTCGCAGCCTCGGTTAAGCGCTTTTGAACGTGACTGCTTTGTTGGGGAAATTGCTCACCTACTTGAAAATTCTACCATACTGGTCATTTCGATTGCTTGGTACTTTAAGAGTGAATTCAGCTCAGAATGTTCCCCCGGGTTTTCCGTTCCTACTCACTCTTTGCCGTTTAATAGCCTCGGCCTGTTTCCGTCAGCCATGACCTTGGGTGGAACAAACACATTTCTTCGCCCGATGTATATTGTCAGGTCGCACAGTCCGTACGTGATGTGACCATTTGCCGCAAGCGTTGACCACAAATGTATTTTCATTCTACTCTACGCAGTTCCGCTAAAAGCAGCCTGACGGAAGAGTTTGTAGAGTCAGTGTGATACTTACCTGTCACACTGTGACAGACCTTGCAGAATATAAGGTTGTTTCATAATCGTCAAAACGGGGTCAGTTAGGACAGGAAATGTTCACTAACTGCAGAACCAGACTTATTTAGCAAGACAAGTATCGATTGACGCTAATTGCCGGTTACCATAGAATTTTAGCCATTGTGTGACAACCGAAAACCAGCGATGACCAGTCCGATTGCGTTTCCGCCAACGGTAACGGAATTGCGCAATCGCGTCCAAACGCTGGAGCGCACGGGCTTGGGAACGAGTGAGTAACTGTAGTAGAATGAATATTTTCTTCAGTTGTTCTACCCTACTTCCTCTCTCTTTCAAACGCTATTATTGTCATCTTCAAAACAGTATCTCGGTCACCAACTCAACACTTCCAAAGTTGAATATCCGCGTGTGTCGACGTGTTTAAGTGGATGGGGCTCTTGTAGTTTAGACCATGGCTTCAGTGTTGCACCACTTGACTATAGGTCATAAAATTATATTTTATGACTGTAATGTTGTTAGCCTAGTTGGACTAGAACTGGACTGACGGGTAACTGGTTTCAGGTTCAACGCAAGTTTCAAACGAATCTCTTTTTTGCCTGAATTTTGTTTTCGTGTGTATGAAAGTATTCAAGTACGTGGTTTCAGTCTGTGGATCTGCTGTCTTTTATTCCATTAATCCTCGAATTTGTACTTCAATACACCCCGTTGTTCTGCCAGTGGTGACAAGTGAACCAAACTGTTGATCACCTGCATTCCTAAGACAATCAGAGCTATACCCCCGTCCCTGATAAAACTGTTTCATACTACGTATGAGTGCCCTACTGAACTACTACAATTCCGGTCACATTACTGAAGATTTTGTTGAACACGCAAATACAGGCAGGTTCTTGTAGTGGTTCGAATCAGTTGGTTTACTCTGCTTCTTATTTTACAACATTAATGAGAGGATTAATAGACAGGGTTGTGATTGACTATCAGCTCCTGCGTTCGAAGATTCAGTGGCATTACGTCCACCTTTTCCAGTACGGCATTCGACACGAATTGTAATTGGTGCTGACGGTGATAATTTTGGTCGAGCGCCAGCTAGACTGAGGCAGACCAATTCTGACACAACACCGGATATCAGCGACTAACATTGAACACGTGGTTTCCGATCAATTCATTATTGGGCTATTGCTCTTCGGGAAACAGCTGATGCTCTATTATCCGTGTGACAGGTATACCTTTTTAGTGATGCTCTCATCGGATTTTGCAAATTAGTCTTTAATTTTATTTGTATTATCTCTGAGTGTAAGAAGCCACGTGGATGTCAACAAATGACGCGGCAGCTCGGGTTGAGAAAGTGTACTGCGAACTTAGATGAAACATGCCTCAAGTCTCTGTGGCTGATGTCCAAATGATTCCTCAACCAGTTGGCTGGAAACATTGAAGAACATGACAACAAACAGCAGTCAGCGGCAATCGTGTTATCGATTTCTGTCGAATCAGAAAGATTGAGAAAAACGTGCGTCCTTATAGTGGGACTATGTTCCACGTGCTGACTGTTATAGCATTATTTTCTTTTCCCATCCTTGTAAGTGCACTTTCTTTCCAGATGTACATTCATTTCTTCTGTCGTAATGTGGAGCATGCTGAGAAAGAGAGTAGTCGTTGAGGCTGGCCCTACTGTTTAAAGCTGAGCGGTGATTGCGGTAACACTGTTGAGTAATATTCCACACGCCCTTCCCTTTGCTCAAATACTTGACTCTAGATTAGGACTTTATGACAACGGCAGGGTAAATTTCTCGTTTGTACTGGTTGAAGATTGTGGTTGAGTGTGACGCTTCGCTCAGACTGGCGTATTGATCTTATAAGTGTATACGTGGAATGAGTACAGCATTAAATTCCCCCTGAAATTCACGGACAGTACTTCTTTAATTCTGAAAACATTGATAGCTTGCTGTTGTCCATGACATGCTGTACTAATAGATCATTCGTTCTTTAACTCACCTACTAATGAAGTCACCGACACAATGGGTGTTACGACTCGTTGCTATACACCAGATGAACTTAGTGGGGAATTCGTGGTTTTATTTCGTCTACTGATTTGCTTGGATTAAAGGATTCTGATTCCGACGGCCCCGTACACGTCAAGTAAATTGCTAAGTATAGATCACCTTAGCAATCGTCGTGGGTATTCATCTTTTGTCTGCAGATGATCAATCCATATTTCCGTTTTGAAACCTATCACTACCTGATTCTTTCCAATCTATCGCGATTGGAAAACTCCAAAAACATTGACAGTGTGCTTTTGCCGTGCATGTAATGAGTTTGTTGATCAGCCTCGACAGAGCAATAAGTCAAACAATACCATTCTTCAGCCTTTTTGATTGAATAAATGAGGTTTGATTGTTAGGAAAAAAGCGATGCATTTGGCTGTTTTCTGTGCCACAGGCCTTGATCTCATTGCACCCTGTGCCCATCCGCATTTGGGCATGCAACTCCTATTTCTACTCCTGCTTTTTGGTCAGGCTGTTCCTATTGGCCCGAAGTCAAAGTACTGGAGGCTGTCAGCCGATTGTCAGTCATACCATCGTGGAAATACATTGATATTTTATCAGTAATTTCTAACGGCGATCAGAACTCTGGATCGAACAAATCTGCTCTCGCTTCTCCTGGTCACCGGGCGCACTCGTTTTGGCTTCTGTCATCGTGAGCACTCAGTGATGTCTCCACAGGTCTTTTTTTCTGGAGGGAATACCTAAATCACCGCGCCCCTTGAAACGCCTGTCTTGATGGCTTGTCTCCTGCCTTTTTCAATGTATTTAAGTTAGACAGGTTAAATCTGTCATTCGGAATCTCACCCTCCTATTCTCAAAGGTCTGGTTCGAGAAGATAATATCATCTTCAGGAAGAGGGCTAATGGTTGCTTCGATCTTCAAGACGGAACTCCGGACAACATGTGACAAATAGAGGGATATAAGCTCGATCCCTGTCGTTTGGGTGCTGTTAGTATCGTTTATTCTCGGTTGACTATCTCGACGAGAAAATCACAGCAGCCTGAAGAACAGGTCGGATTTTGACCAAATCGCGGTTGCATTTGTCGAATCTTCACCCTGCGTCAGATATTTAAAAACCACCTGAACTAAAACCTCAGCACTGTATTAAAGTCTAGTTACCCTGATTGCTAGCTCCAGCGGCTTCATTCGGTCATCTCGACTCATTGGATCCCACACATCTTAATAAAGCAAGAACAGTCAAGTAGCCTCTGCCCCATTAACACGACTATCCATCATTTTTTATAATCTAAAGTTTGCTTAGGCTAAAATTCATTTGGCAATCGGCCCCGTCTAACGAGATCATGGTCTTTTATTTGGTCCTCCTTTCAAGTCGTACCCCCGCTCGTCTCTGAACACACCGCAAGGATTAGATCAATTTCATTTCATCCGCGATCTGGGTGCTTGATTGACTCCGTATTAGTCCTGTGGCTTGCGGTCTACTGGATTCTCTGGCCGATGCCTCATTCACTTGAGTCCGAACGAGCTTTTGGGTTAGTCCAGTGTCCCGGAGGTAATCCGATCTCGTTGTCGCATGACTCAATGCACCAAAGCAAAACAGTCTTGCACTTCTGGTCGTAGCCTCACATTACGACTGGCAGTTCTGGCGCACCCGAGCTGCTCTCGATTCGGCCGACCGGACAACTTTATCGCATTACGTGTTCAATATCAGTATGCCCAGGTGTTTTTTTCCCATACTCCAAGATGTATCCAGTCTAAGCTCGGACATAAAGTGCATAGCAAACCCTAGTTGCCTTTCGTTGTTTCCAGTGTTTGACGAGGATGTATTTTCTTTCCATCCCGCATTAATGGTTTTTGGAGTGCCCTGGAAAGCGTCGTTTTTGAAGACCTGGTGGATTACGTGTTCATCTCGTTTGTGATATTCCTAACTAGTTTGCTACTCATTAGATCGAACCACTTGAGCATTTCTTTAAATCGACGTACTTTTCTGCATTCCTTTCTGGGAACAAAATGATTGCGATAAAATTATTCGAAACGGAGTCTTTCTAAACGTTTCAATCCGCGTGATTGCACATTTACAACGCTCATATCCAAATTTAAGCGCCTTCTCCAGCTTGGATCATTGTGGCCATTACCAATACATGTCCTAATGCTTCTTACTAAGTCTAAATAGTGTTGTTGATTCAAGTGTTACTTCTTTCCAAAAAACAGCATATCCTCACACTGCGTGTAATATCACTTCCGTCAGGGGGGATGGTTTCGAACTACAATACACAGTTTACTTCCGATCAACCTGTGCACTTTTGATTTGGAATAATGTTATGTCAGTCCTCATTCAAATAAGCTGTCTCCTTCTCCTGAATCCTATTGTGGTTTACCGAAACCGTTCTCATCTTTGGGCAGGATTGTCTTATAGTGCTGTAGGTCGCTTCCGTGTAAAGCTGACCTCCATAAATGTTACTTGTGACAATCACGTTTATTTCTCTTTCCGCGCGACTACATAGACATTTTAAAACAAAGCTTATAAAAAGTATCATAGTGTTTGTGTATTTGGGTGTGTGCTGGCACATGTGCTTTTATGTATTGGGGCGGAAACATTGATTGATTCGTAATAAATCTGCAGGTTTACGTGATGTTTGATAAGAATGATTTGAGAGGTTGTACATTTCCGATGTGCCCCGGAGACTGACAAACAATGGTAGGTCACCGAGTTCACAGGGATCACCGAATGCAAAGCAGCATCACCGTAGGAAGGCGCTATTTGTTCGGTTTAGGACGCATATCAACTAAGCTGGGTTATACGTAGATTAAGCATGTGTAGCCTTAATCTGTGTTAATCGTACACTTATCTGTATTAGATCAGCCAGGTTCACCCCAGGGTTCTGTGTGATCCTTTTTAGTTCACAGGACTCACATTTTCAAACGGTAATTGACCCACAAGAGCCACTAATACAACTGTTGCCTCCCTAGCATTGTAGTTTTACCACAGCGTGAATCTTTTCACTCCGCACTGTGTTGCACAACTCTTGAAACACTCGGTACGTAGTTCCTTAGTGTTCTATGCTTTATGTTGTCAGATGTCGTTCGACTGCTTCAGTCGGCTAGTGTGAGCGTCCCATTAGAGGATCAAATTGTAAGCGCATTGCATTGTGAGCCGTCATCATGCTTTGCTGTTTGATAACGCTCCAAACATCCCGTAATTTAAATGTTTTCATTTTCCGCGGCGATTAGATCGCAGCGCTTGGCCTTCTTTCTCCCCTCTCTTATGATCAATAATCGGTTCCGATAGGTTTTATTGCACGTCAATTCTCTAATAATGCGCAGCCGTTCCGATGCTATTCTTCCGAATAGTTTGTGTTTTATCTTACTTTGAAGCATTATGTATGGGACGAACGGACTGTTGGACTGAACTTTCTTACGGGATTGTGACTGTTCCAGTGGGGTTGTTGCACCTATGAATCAATCCCAAGTGGAGTCTCATTGCACGACAGTTAAGCTCAGATCACGTTTGCGGTGTGACTCAAATTTGGGCAAGAGTATTTGATACTATGCGCCCGTCACAACGAGACTACACCTTGACGTGGTGTGACGGCTTGCGTGCCTCCATGATCCAACGAGCTATACAGGATGGCTTATCTCAAGCCGAAGATCCAATCATGCCTGGAAGGTCAATGCCTGACGAAGTAGTCTCCTGGTCCTCCAAGTTGGGGGTTGATCTGAGTTAGCAGCTCAGTCGGAAAAACGAGTGAAAGAACTATTGATCACAAGTAGATTGGCGCCCACTCAGCTGTACCCCGCTGCCTTGCGGTGAGATTTCTTTGTAAGAACCAAAGGCTTTGTTGGGAACTCTAATCGTTCTTCTGCATAAGCGGCTCGGACTCACCTAGCATATGTACCGTCATTATTTCCCTATGAGTTTACAGCGGCCTACAAATAAATTTCCATACTTGCACTCGGATCTGTCGCGCGGATAATCAGGACGCGCTGCCCATTGCATCGACCGGGGAGGTATGTGTAAGTGTGACTACTGCTCAGAGTTTTCCCTTTCTTTTATTAAGCCTATCTCTTCTATCTCCAACCCAATCTCTGTTTTGCCTCTTCTGCCATACCCATAGTGTCCCCCCTTTGTTCACACGCCATGCTGCTGCGTAACGGCTCAATGTCAAATAGTGCAAGTAATGGTTCCAACCTTGCATAGCTCACATTTTCTCAAAGCCTCGTCGGCCGTCTTTGAATCTCGTTTTTTCAAATGTTGTGCACATTTAATGCAGGTCTGGCCAACAGGCAGACTGTGGTTTGGATGCGACAGTAGAACTCACTCTCGATTGATGTCTGCTGCGTTGAGTGCACACGAATTCAAGGACTTTCGCGTTAAATGTGTAGAGCTAATTAAACTAACTATGCAATGTTTCGTCAAGTTATTTCTCTTTGCGCACTTTCAGAGTAGACGAAGCAGCTTTCAGCTGGGTCAACTGGTGTAGGAATATGTCTTGAGTTGAGACGGCTGAAGGCAAGGCCCTTTTATATTGGGGATCCAGTGACACAAGTCGCGTATGCTGTGCATGACGACTGCAGGGATCAGTCGGCGTCCGAAAGGATAGATAGTTTGTTTAAAGACGAACAGTTTTGGTCAATTTCGGCATACGCCATCCAAACAGAACCTCGCAAACACTGATATGATGCAAAGACGTAGTAATTTCGAATAACTCGTTCACTCTTTTCGGAGAAAGCAAACGCTCATTGCTCTATGTATTGCTGCATAGGTGATTTTGATGGGCACAGTTGGGAAACTTAGTGCATCGGATTCCTGTTTAGGTAGATCTGTGGCCTTGCCTGGTTCAGCGGAACAGAATGAACGAGATTAGACTTCTCACAATTCTGTGATATAACCATTATATTCCATAATCTAGTTAAAAATTTCGACACAGTTCGCGTTCGCAACAGCGACAAGTGGCGTCCTCTAACTCGACAGGTTCACTGAGTCAGATTACCAATATCGCAGTAAGCATACGTTGGGCAGTTCTGAATCCAGAACTGTAGATCATTATGGACCGTACGCTCGATCGGACCATTTGCGTCTAGTTCTAATGCAATTTTTTTGCTGCAAACTCAATGGCCATCGCAGAGGCTTCACAAACCCGATTGGCTGATTCGAACGTTTTCTGATTCGGCTATAATGTTCGCAACCGCTAACGAACAGAAACTATCGAGTGGACTAAGGAACTGCGACCGGCAGCATGCTAGAAACGAATCAGTTGTGATCAAATTAAGCACGGCTTATGCAATTTGCAACGAATGAATTTGTGGTCTGAGTCTAAGCGTTCATCAAGGACAGTGGAATCTCGCACGAGGTCGCTGGGTATAATGGAGGCAAAACGCGATCTGCCTAACTGCGAAGGAAGTGAATAAGATGCATCGGCGTTGCAGAGATTAGTGACCATAAGCCTTAAGAATGACCGGCGATAAGCTAGGTAGGTTAATTTAGTCGAAGGCGATGGAGTGAGTAGCCGCTTATGATAACAGCCAAGACTTTGTTTAAGCTTCAATACACGACAGTGGCGTTTCGACAAGGGTCTTACCCATCTCTCAATATCTTGTTCAAATGTCATGGCGAGGTGATAGAAGAGATGCTTTGCGGAAGTCCTCAAGAAATATAGGGAGTATACTCGAACTTGGGAGGTGGGAGGAAAGACTAATGCGGAACCTAGGTTTCCGCAGATTGACCGTTTTGTGGCTTTTCGGAGCTGCGGACATGCCTAACGTGGAACTAGGATAGACTGGTCGAGATCAGTTTAGCCGTTGGCATGTGCTTTGAGATATCTCGAGAGTGCAAAGTACTGTTAGCAGAAACTGGACGAACAGCAGCGCCGAACTTGATATGATTGGAGTGGAAATACGCACATGTGGACCGTTTTCACCTACTTTAGGTAGACTGCGTGGTCCAACGATGGGCTAGCTCGGGATTTGGAGGTAAGTATTGCGTATTCACAAGGCTCGGCGCTTACGCTGGAATTGAAGCATATTGTGGGCATCGCTGGATATTTTCACTAATGTTGAAAGTCGTGCTGTACTGTGTGCAGTGCGTTTCAGTTTTTGTACGGGGTTGCGAGGACGGTGGAGTAAGCGTTGTTGCGATGTTCGTCGGGTTTGGAGGTTTTTCCGACAACGACTGTTTACGTGTATGGATAGGATTGGATGGGTGACCGGAAGTGAGTAATATTGAGGTTAGGAATTGGTATTGGGGTGCCACTATCTGAGAATAGCTTGTTTCGGTTGAACTTAGTAAGAATTACGCTGGGTTGGGTTCACGTGATTGGTTATGGAACACTCGTCTACATATCGTGCTTATTTTGTGTTCCTCCTAAGGAATTGAAGAGCCAATGTTGGAGGCAACAGATGACGCGAGGCAAGTGGGATGAGAAATTGCACAGCGAATTTTAGGTTAAAAGTAGGATTGTCTCACGAATACTTCCTGTTGGAAGGTCCGAAAGACTCGTCGATTTGAAGGCTGTAGACACTGAAGGATATGGCAGTGAACCGTGAACAGTGGCGTTTGTGTTGTCGTTTTCTATCGAATCAGAATGATTGAAAACACGTGCGTTTGCACAGTTAGACTGTTCCGTGTGTTGGCTGCAGCAGTATCTTATCTTTTCCCGCCTGTGTAGGTCCACTCCCTGTTCCCGTTGGATATTCACTCTTTTTATATAAACGTGTAACTCTGGGAAACGGCAGCGGTCAGTGAGGCTTACCTTGCTGTTTAAGGCTGAACGATGATGATGATGATGATGATATTATGCGCCGTTTGCAATTTTGTTTGTTTTCCGAATTCGAGTGGGTGGCTAAGAGGGAGTTTAAAAGTCTAATCTTCTGTGCTATGCAAACCGGCAACTATTTTGCGTTCTTCTCATCCTTCTCGATGATTCTAACGGCACACCATTTGCATTCAAGTCTGTGCAATATATATATATATATATATATATATATATATATATATATACTCACGACTCCCGGTTTCGCAACAGTCCGCCACGTTTCAGTTTCTGATGCTGTCGGACAGAATAAGTCAGTTTTGCCAATAGCGGGACAATTCTGGACTGAAAGGTACTAAAGTGCCCCTCTATGTACTCTTTCCATCAGAGTTTTGTGGACGGCATTCTCCTTCCTAGTGTACCTACAGTGAGTCAGACACGAGTCTGCCATTCAGCTTGTGGTCAAAACCCTGCCTGCCCCTTCACACACACGTGGTCTGGGTGATTCATGATAATTGAAAACTTAATTTTGTCCCTGGGAGGCGAAAAAAGACACGACATTTGACCAAGCGTAACACGTGCCAGGCAAACAGGAGGAACGATAAGAAAGCACGTGTGGGACTTCTTAGTTTTTTCACTCAAATCTCGTCGCGGCCGTGTAACGTCTCATGCCCAGGCTCCCATATCTGACCAATTAGTAAACAGCATATTTTCCCCCTTTATGGGATTGTGGAAGGAATATTCTCCCATTTATGGTATGTTGTTTGGCTATTGGCTTTGCACCTTATGCTTTAAATTACTTTGTCCAATTAAAAATATTCCCAAAGTTGAAATGACCGGAGCATGGAGTGGGTGACACCATTTTCTGACCCTGGAAAAATGTGAGCTCATAAAAATTCTCCTTATTGAGATTTCATTCAAATAGCCAATTAGGCACTTAGTCTTCATCAGACAACTGGCTTGTTATTTTACTTGGTCTTGATATGCATGATCGGTTTTCACAATCCTCAAGTCATTTGTAAGGGATGATTGCGCAGTACACAGCCGAATTAGGTTCGAATTCTACGGTCTGCACTCGATTCAAAACCAGAACCAATGGCCATCTTTCGCCAGGTTCAGGAGCGTAATCGAGCCCCTTTTTATGGTAGTTACTATGTTCGTACAGAAAGCAGGCGCCAAAAACCCTTCCCAATAGATTTAAAGTTAACGCTTAGAGATTACGATCAATCTTGCATATCCGATTCCAGTCCATAACGGGACTAGGCAAACCTATGTTGCTCGTGAACACCTACAATTAGGGGTATATTCGGATGTGCATTTTCTTGATTTTCAACTGTTTGAATGAATGTTCGCACCTCATATACTAGCAATTTATAATCATTTACCGTTGATAATTCTTATTCATGGCTGTGACAGAAGGGTCCCTAAGTAAGCCCGTGATCGAGCCCAGATTACTATGGAAGCAGATGTACGCTTCATAGTTCTTCACGGCACCATCATCATCATCATTATCATCGTTCAGCGTTAAACAGTAAGGCGAGATTCCCCGACCGCTGCATTTTCCCCAAAGTTACTTATGTCTATAAAAGAGTGAATATCCAAGGGGAACAGGGAGTGGACCTACACAGGCGGGAAAAGATAAGATACTGCTGCAGCCAACACACGGAACAGTCTAACTGTGCAAACGCACGTGTTTTCAATCATTCTGATTCGATAGAAAACGACAGCACGATCGCCACTGTTCACGGTTCACTGCCATATCCTTAAGTGTCTCCAGCCAGCAAGTCGATGAGTCTTTCGGACCCCAACCATGAAGACGTGAGACACCTACTTTACCTAAATTCGCTGTGCATTTTCTCATCCCACGTTGCCACGTCATCTGTTGGCCTTCACATGGCTTCTTCCATTCCTTAGGAGGAACACAAAATAAGTGGTTCAGTCCAGTGTAAGCCGCGGCCGAATCCCGAGCCCATCCATATTTAGTCTCTGTGAGCATGCTATGCACGTAGCCACAATTCGTAGAAGTCCTGTTGAATAACTATCTGATGAATCTATCCGCCACTTTCCATAATGAATTGCATGCAGATATTGCGTGATGCAAGACTTTCATCTCTGTCCAATTCATTCAGTTACCATCCCTTTGAAAACCCACCGACTGAGAGGATGGGCGATGTCTTTCGACCTGTTAGTTAGGTAGTTGTGCTACCTTCCAACATTAATATCATCACTCCTGTTACAAACACACACAGACAACTGCACACTAGGTTAAACCACTTCACATAGTGTGCCTGTATATTTTCTGGAAGAACTGACAGAACGAATGACCAAGCTTCGTTATGACAGTTGTCCTTAGTCTTTCACTTATGCATCCGCCAAGCGCGGTGATATCAGTGGGAAATTGGATTGTCGAGTAACGGGGTCAAACGTTCACACACAAAGGCAAACGAACAGAGACCGTTTGCGTGATAGGGATATTTTCCGAAATTAATTCGCGACCTTAAAGCTCACAACTGCCTTCTTTGCTTAATGTAAACGCGGACGTGTAGCGGCAGTGTTGAAGGCGTGATGGTTTTTTTCCTGGCAACCTTTTACCGTATAAAGCATCACAAGAGACTGTCAGTTGCACTGGAGTGTGACATGTGGCTCGCTGACAAAAATCATTGGTCTTTGCTGCGTTCCACTGACTCGACGAGGTACTCCAGAAGGGGTGTACGAAGCATTCAACCGATCACCGTCTCACCTAGAAAAATGTTGCTTGCGGATTGCCCTTTATTGCTCACAGGCCGGGGATGCATCCTCGAGTAAAAAGACGTCCGTTGCATTCCAGTCAGGAATGGATACAGATCGGCCATGTTGTGACTAGCTACTACCGGCAGGGTTATTAACAAGATTCCTGATGATACTGGAGCACTTCAATACCGACCACGCGTCTGTCTGCACCAGTTTGTGTGCTTCGATAGGCTTTCCAAGCACGACATCGCAGCGGGTAGAATGCCATAGGCTGCCTTCCCTGATCCACCTATCAATTTTCTGAAATGCGTTAGTTGAAATACTAGAACTATCCTCGCCTGTTTACATCAGTCAGCAGTGTTGGCTTGTCAAGAATGCCTAATATCTTGCTGGCTTAGTGAGTATCTGCCTGACCAATCGTATCGTGACTCCCTGAATTCCTGCTGAGTCCATGGGCTTTCTTGACGAAAACATGGGAAAGCTTTGCTTATGACTAGAAGTGAGCCCAGCACAAACCTAGATAGAGCTTTGATTATCTGATATTTTCAACAGGCATCAGAGGTGGAACACGTTGCTGGTATGGGAAATTTCTGCACGGTGTTTTATCTCTTACTAGTCTCCGGTAAGGAGACATAAGGTGTATTCAAAACAATTTGCGAATCTGACAGCTCGTCCATTTACAATCGACGACGGTGAACTGCTACGGTGGACTGAGCACCATGAAGTACACTTCGGCAGTTCTGGAAAACATCCCCGTGGTCTGTTTTGACAAATCCACATTCTGAGGCGGAGATTCAAAGCACCGTACTCCGATGACCTTCCCATTTTTCCTTTTAAAGGTGGTGCTGATTAGAAAACTTCTAGTTTTGTTTTCCACGTTTGGGTACTTTGAACTTATCCCTCCAAAGGCTGTTGTCTCCGTCCTCAGGAAAGCATCACATAGTGACTCCGCGATCCATAGTGGTTTTGGCCTAATTTAGCGTTGGTCATTCTACGCAGGTTGAACAACAAGCTTCGTGACCAAACTTGCAAAAAGCAAACTGCGTTTCTTGTCGGTGGTAGATCAAGTCTTCACGCTCTGATAGTTGTTGGAGGGTCGATACGTTTTCCAAAGGTCAGCGATTACGGACATTTTCCAACCTTTCGACTCTATCGAAAAGTCTGCACTATAGCATCGTTCGTTGAAGGAAGATGCGCTTGTAACACTTGTACCGGCTCTCAGTAATCTGTATCTGTATACCGTGCATCGGGTTAAGGCCTATGACTACCCTTGGCCAAATTACGTCCACTTCAGTGAAACAAGACAAGACAACCCTACACCCCCATTTTTTAACTGCATCAGGGAGACTCTATAGAATTCTTTCTGATGTATCAAACCGGGAATTTGAACTCCTCCCGGCAAAAATGGTTTTTGAATTGGAGTACATAAATGCTGTCGTTTTACTTAGCGATAATACCCTAGAAAATGAAACATTTTGAATCCTTCGTCGATTGGGGTATCCCACTCCAATCATATGCACTTTGCACCTCCGAAGTCGAAGATATTTCTACAGGACCAACGGGAGCCGGTGGCTGCACTCCTCGTTAATAGTGATCAGTTAGCACCTCGTGAGCTTGATTGCAACTAGAGTTAATGTTGAAAATGAGACCACATGAATGGAGTAGGACAGAACAACCTTTCCGAACATACGGCATTTGTGACACCCCGTGTTCTCCGACAACCATTAAGAAAACGTAGCACATCTCCATAGTATTTCATGTTCTTTAAGGTTGCGAGACCCATCCTCTCCACGTCGAGGATGCTCAGCGGCTTTGTATATTCCATCACCGATTTTTTCGGAGCATTGTCTGAGGTTGGTGAGAATGTCGGGTGAACACTTGCGAAGTGCGTCGTCATGTGTTGTGTGCAGCCAGTTTCTGTCTGGCAGAGAGGGTCTCCCTACACCTACTTCGGTTCTATAGACACGTTTTGTGTATGCCTGCTCACCGTCTGCCTTCCATGTTCATTTCGTGCGTGCTGGACAGGGCTGAGAGAATTGATTCGACTGTCTGAAGAAGTTCGCGTCGTCTCGGATATCGGTTGGGGCTCTCCGCCTTTCTGGTTGAGGACTAAGATGTGAAACTTGTTATAGGTTCGAGGCACTGAGGCGTGTGGCTCAGAATAGAAGTCCATGGCTTGAATTCTATCTCGGCCGTTTGTAGAATTCGTGACCTGTGAAATGCTTGCAATTAGAGATATAACAGACCATCTTTTTCTCGCTGTTTATCGTTTCCTCGTCTGGTATTCGGTCTCTGCACCACTCCAACTAAATAGTGCGCTTCACTAAATCGACCAAAAGGCAAGTAAACTGAGTAGTACTAGTACCCGTGAACGCATCCTATTTCGTGTTTGTTTGCCTTTCCTAAAGACCATCTGGATAGGATTTGGGCCGGATATGGTTCACGCATAAAAATCCCTTGAAATCCAAAGGCTTGTGAAATGCGGTCCATAATGGTCTGTCAGTGCATCCCAAGTGGTCGGTTTCATTAGCAGCAGACTGATATGCATGTGTGCACATCCATCGCACTTTCATCCTTTCCTGGTTGCTTTTGTTCTCTTGTGACCGGAAAAACGTCTCTTGGACAATAATAAGCTTTTGTATATTGTTTTTCCAGTCTAAACATTCGGATGCTCATGCTAACGATTCCTTTTGTTAAGTGGTAGACAGTCTCTTTCTAATTGTGGTCACAATGCAGTCAACAGGGGTTATTAAGACGATTTTTATTTCTCCAACGGTAGAAGATAAAGCCACTACTTGGATCACCGGTTCGATTCCCGAAATGCAGGTATGGTATGATAGTTTCATCATAATCATTACATTGTCTATCCAGGGGAGCCTACAATAAGGTTGAATTGGACCATTAGATTCAGCGTCCACCTTCCTGGTCTCGCTGTTTGTATCAGTATCTAAGGTTGACTAGGGGCACTCGGAGCAGTGGACTTGTTAGAAATCTTTAAGAAACGGTCTTGGATAAACTGACCCATAGTGGTCAAGTTGGATTAATTGTTACCCCGAAAAGATAAGAGAATCGAAGCTCAGATCCATCGGCCACGTTGGTGAAAATTCGTTGTCGCCCTGTTCGTTACTACACGTTACTTAATGAAACCTCATGTGGTTCTATGCCACTCCTGGTTTTTCATCATAGTTTCCGGTTCCCCTAGCATCTCCGTGTAGTGGAACATAGCGCTCGTGCACTCATGCATGCTCCGTGTGCAAGTACCTACTTCGTATTTTATAGCGATAATCCGATTTTTTTGGACTACGTGCAAGGTCCGTACGAAGTTATTTAGGTAGGCCATATAACTTAATATCGAAGAGTTATCACTATATCTTTGGAAAGAGCAAGGAGACTGGTGGTAATCAAGCGTACACAGTCAAGGAATTTCCAGATGAAGGCTGCCGGTTGGAATCCTTCCACTGGTGATCAACTTCCGAACTTGGCCGTTCTCGGTTGACTACAAACCTCTTTCCAGGAAATGATGTTCCCTGTCATTTCAGTGCAAAAAAGTAAATGATAAAGGGTTAATCAGATTTATGGCAGTATCCGAATTGTGACTGATTTGCGCATATCAATGCTGTGTTGATAATGTCGGTTGTAATGTTGGTATTGTGTAGTATCATGCAGGTTCCTTCACCTTCGGCGGTCGCGACTACGTGATAGTATCATGACTCAGTCGGGATATTTAGTATCAGTAACAAGTGTTCCCATATTCAGCCTCTACCCGAAATTATTTTACTAGTTTCGGGTAATGACAGGTTGAGCCTAAAATGCGGGTTAGTCGCGAGGGCCGAATGCTGTTTGCCAGAGGTAACACTTGACCCACTGGAACAGCTCATCTAGAAGGGTTTTTGTAGTCAGTGCACCACAGCCTGTTCTGATCCACACATCGACGATCACTGATGTCGTCGACTGTTGGCACACTGTCTTCCGCCTGACTGATTGGGCATAAGAAGATGGTGCCTTCAATTTGATGGTCTTGTAAGCACGATACCAGGACTATCGCGTCAAAATTACCAGGGTTTGAAACGATTCGTGCTGATGTTTTCGCACGCCCACCCCGTTTGTCCCTGCGTTTGTTTGCTACTACATCCCATGCGGATCAAATAATGATATTCAAGAGGACCAGAGATGGCGACAAAGGAACCGGTGGGTGTAAACAACAGTCAATGGACCACCAAGTCGGCAACCTTCGGTCCACCACCAATCACAATGCACCAATCATGGTAGAACTGTTTCTCACCAAGTGAGTTCAGATAAATGCGCGAGTGAATATAGGTTGACTAATCAAACCCTTGTGGATGTACAGGAGACGAATTTGAACCCTTCGCCCAATCAATTGTCGTTGGACAAAGAGATTTCACGACCAACTGATGCCGAGCACAAAAATATGTCCTTACTTGAACTGGTTTTGGATTGGGAAGGTGGAGTGTGACATAAAATGGGCTGCGCAGTAGACATCCCACAAAATTCGACAACTCACCTGTGAACTATGGCGGTATAGTGAATGGAACAAAATCTGAGGTTGTTAACTTTAGTCACATCCCTCCTCCTGAACCCGTCTATTTGCGACCATCATCTGTTACTATAAGCACGTCCCATCCGACCTATGCTCAGTCACGGAAATTAATGAATGTAGTTAAATTGCAGATTATAAAAAACGAACCAGACTCATCCGATGAGTGGATTTTCTCAATAACTGTTTCGAATCACGAGTGAAGTCGGAAACCGTTTTCCAGCTTACGCAGCTGCTATGCCAGCGGACCTGTTGGAGACGACTTCACAGTAGGATGCAAGTGACTGGGTTATGAAAATCATTCCAAGTCTGTTCATCATGGTCCCTAGAAATTTTGGTCAAAGAAGCTTGCTTCTCATTTCAGGTAATGGTTAATGTTTTATTCTATTAACGTTGAAAAGCCTAAACTAAGAAACTGCGCCGTGGTGTACTCAGATCGAGAAAGTTAAACCGTGCGAATTCATTATTAATACAGTGGGTAATAATAATGCTGAACGGATGTTGTTTTCACCCAAGGAGTCAACTTATCTACTTATCTATGAGTGATAGTCACATAGAGGTAGAAGTAACTAAATCGTAGGCCTTCTCCGTGTTTGTGTGTGTCCAAAGGTGTTTTCGGTTATGGCTCCAACTTTTATGCCTAATCATCTTGTGCACTTCGTCCGCAAACCGGGCACACTGCTGGACGAAATTCCCCTATTAAAATCCTCATGCAAACTTTATCTGATCATTAGGCTGATGGAAGTACGAGTTGACTGATTCCAATCACGTTAAAACAATGGTGGTTTTTGCAATCAAGCCTGTTAACTAGCATTTTTTACCCAACTAATGAGGATGATCGCGACATATCAACGTAGTCTGTCTTTAAAATGCAAACAAAAGACATACACACAAAGACCCACTTTGTGTCAGCGACGATTATATTGAGACTAGTAATAGGTCTAGGCTGACCATGATAACACGTGCAAGTAAATAAAATTCTAAACTGATGATATGTAGAGCACATGGATAAAGCTCTCCGCAGGTCGCTCTGTAAAGGTCGACGAGTGTAAGAAAGGATCATAGGAGAAAACTGACTACATGGTTTGGGGTATCCGCTTGGATAACCGGAATTTCTAAAGCAGTTGCGGACGCTCGATAACCAACGTGGAAAAACCACCATTAGGCATTTTTCCGCCTACTTGTTTCGTATTTTTATTCTCTGAATTGTTCTATTTCGGTTCTAGAATTACCATTATGGAAAAGGTGGCACAACTGACAAAAGTAACACGAATCGCCTGTGCACTGCAACGACAAACATTGACGTTATCGCACTTTTATATTTTCTACACGATCGACGCTTCGGTTTGGTCGGGAGTCAATAATCCATGCTCCAAATTACCTGCTCCCCTGAGCACCTCTCACATGTTACCAAAGGACTGTGCATCGTTTCAAACGCCATCCGCCTTGAAAACTCTGCGTACCATCCTCCTTTTGCGCAGCAGCTCTTGTTTCTGCTTCGCAGCTTCCCGCCCTAGCAATACCCGTCCATCAATCCCCATGAGTTGACGTCTACAAAAAATTCCATACTGCATCGGTCGTCGCTCAGGGTAATCAGGACCGCGCTGCCCATTGCATCGAGCGGGGCAGGTAGTGATAAGTGTGATACTGCTCAGAGTTCCCTCTCTTTTATTCAACCTATCTCTTCTATCTCCAACCCAATCTGTTTGCCTCTTCTGCCTACCCATAGTGTCCCCCCTGATCACACGCCTGCTGCTCGTAACGGCTCAATGTCAAATAGTGTAGTAGATGGTTTCCAACCTGCTAGCTCACATTTTCTCAAGCCTCGTCGGCCTCTGAATCTCGGTTTTTTCAATGTGTGCACTTTAATGCAGGCTGGCCAACAGGTGTGTTTGGCTGCGACAGTAGACTCACTCTCGACTGATGTCTGCTGCGTGAGTGGAACACGAATTCAGGACTCGCGTAGTGTAGAGTAATTCAACTAACTATGCCAAATGTTTCGTCAAGATATTCCCTTCGCACTTCAGGAGACGAAGCAGCTCAAGCTATGGGTCAACGCAGAGTAGGAATAGTATTAAGTGAGACGGCTGAAGCAGCCCTTTTATATTGGATCCCGGTCAACAGTCGCTTGTGTGCCATGAGACTGCAGGGACCAGTCGGCGTCCGGAAGGATAGTTGTGTTAAGCGCAATTTATTTGTCATTTCGGCATACGCTCCAACAGACTGCAACACTGATATGGAGAAAGACGAGTTTTACGATGACCTCGTTCGAAAGAGCAAGTGCTCTGACATTGTAGTGTTGATAGGTGATTTTAATGCACAAGTTGGAAAACTTAGTGCATCGGAATCCTGTTTAGGTGATCGTTGTGCCTTGCCTGTTCAGCGAACAGATAACGGGGAAAGACTTCTCCAGTTTTATGCAGACAATAATCTGTTCCTATCTAGTACAAATTTCCGACACAGTTCGCGTCGCACTGCGACATGGCGCTCTAGCTCGACAGGTTCACTGAGTCAGATTGACCATATCGCAGTAAGCTACCGTTGGCGCAGTTCTGTCCAGAACTGTAGATCATACTGGACCCCACGTACGTCGAATCGGACCATGCGTTAGTTCTAATGCAATTTTTGCTGCAGCTCAATGGCCATCGACGCAGGCCACAAACCCGATTGGCTGTCGAACGTTTGTCTGATTCGGCTGTTCGCAAC
>LUCM01003049.1:109601-132647 GCA_008360955.1 Fasciolopsis buskii | reverse complement strand
TCGACTCGAAAGGTGCTTTCGACTCCGTGGATCGACCGGCACTATGCAATGCTGTCCACCGGAAGGGTTTGCCAACGAAGTTCGTAAACGTGCTGTGAGCATTATGCTTACGTGCCTCTGGTCTCGTGAGGGTATACGGCAAACATGCCAGTTCATTCGAAACGACTAGTGGCGTTCGACAAGGGTGTCCTATCTCTCCATTCTTGTTCAACTTCGTCATTGGCGAGGTGATAGATGCTTTGGGAGGTCTCCAAGATGTAGGAGTCGAACTGGGAGGTGGAGGGAAGCTATGTGATCTAGATTACGCAGATGACGTTGTTGGCCTTTTCGAGTCTGCGGACCATGCACAACGCGCACTAGATAGATTGATATGGATGGGCTCGGGATTCGGCCGCCGTGAATAGCGGCTTACACTGGACTGAAGGTAGGTGTCTCACGTCTTCGTGGTTGGAGTCCAAAAGACTCGTCAACTAGTTGGCTGGAGACACTGAAGAATATGGCAGTGAACCGTGAACAGTGGCGATCGTGTTGTCATTTTCTATCGGATCAGAATGGGAGAGAAAGAGTGCGTTTGTACAGTTAGACTGTGTTCCGTGGATTGGATGCAGCAGCATCTTATCTTTCCCATCTGTGTAGGTCCACTCCCTGTTCCCCTTGAAAATTCACTATTTTATAGAAATAAGTAACTTTGGGGAAAGGCAGCGGTCGGGGAATCTCGCCTTACTGTTTAACGCTAAACGATGACGGTGATGATACAGCTCTTACCAAATTGCCAGGAAATGATCAATTATCCCACACTCTTTACCCGTCTGACTGCTAGTCACTCTAAGATAGACGAATCGATCGTCCTACTTCCTTGTTGATTGACCTTCTTGTCGGATACTCTAGATGAGGCCCATTTTATCAACTTCAGTTTGGGCCACCGGGTAATGTAAGCCTCATGGAGTAACCAGGACTGGAAACAGAAAACCTATAGAATGACGGTGGGGAATGAAATTGATACTGTTTGCTTGGTGAACTCCAGACGCTGCTTCTTCTATTCTTTTTCTCATGGATTTCCTCGTTAGCCATAGTTTCTCGAATTTGTAGATGATATATATATATATATATATATATATATATATATGAATAGACAAAGCCTAATTATTATTGCTTGATTGTGCGCAACCCCTGTTTCCAGGGTTAAATCATCTAAACATTGGAATTAAAAGTTTGTCGGGATGCACACAGCATTTACGGACAAAGAAAGACTTCATTGTTTTATTTTGTTATAAGCACACTGGGTAGTTGCCAGGCGAGTAATCGAAATCGTTCCTTGCTAATCACTATAACGGAAAATATGCCTCAGTGAATAAGCTGGGAACTCCATATGGCCTAGAGTTTAGTATAAATTTTTATGTTAAAAAGCATAATTTTTAGCAGAGAGAATTTCCAGTCAGGATCATCTTAGTAACTGAACTAAAGATCATTTAGCTCCACCTCCTTAAACTGTCGTATTGTTTCTTTGACGATGCGACAAGGAGCGAGCAACGGTTCCTTTTAATCAACGGTTTAATATAAAGGGCAAGATCCAAATTGCATCCGCCTGTAAACTTCGATACTTTGTATCGGAATTTCTCCAATACTTTGGAACTTCGTTTTTTATGAGAAGACAACACCGAGAACATATTCTGAAAGTAGAAGACGCACCAGTTCATGTTGCCAATAGAAACCTTTGCCGGAACTCCTTCCCTTCTATCCAGCGGCAGGATACACCAAATAAGTCATATAATTGTTATGCCAAAAGTGTGGAACAATTACGAAATTTTTCAGATGTTAGCAGATGACAAGTAGGTACTGATCACGTAACAGGAGAACGCATGGTGATTCTAGCCACAGATTCGATTTTGTACGAGTTTTATTTTGCTAACTGAAATGTGGTTTATGAGATTTGCCGGCAAACAATTGCACTGTTTATCTGTCTTGAAGGTATGAAAAGCAATTTCTTGCCTGCAACCATATTAATTGGCTAGAGTCAGAAGCATTTCAGCTAGCATAAAATTTGCGAGAAACTTACGGTAAATTCCTTTTGTTGACCCTTTGAATTGTTATGGGCAACTGATCATCATAAACAAAAATGGACCGATTCTCAATTCAATTTTTTTAATCGGTTGCTTAGAGTCTTTTCGCTGAGATCCTGAGATGTGGGTGAATTTCTACCATTCTTTTCCACTGTCTCTGAGGTTATTGTTTGGAATTTCAGTCTTGCTCTCGAAGGTTATTGCGGTGGATTCGAAATTCAGATTTGTAGCAAGAAACTTCTTAGGTAAAGCATACGTTACCACAATAATGGATCAGATGACTAGAGGACCGAATGGAGTCATTGAACAGCAGGGAGAACTGGTGGACTACATTTTAAACATGTATGTTGTTCAACAAAATACGGTTCACTAGCAGCCGTAGTAACCCAGTTTGACTATCTCATACCAGATTTTAATAGCATCAAATCGTTGCTTTTTTGAGTTAGAAGCTTGCCATTCTTGATCGGTTGCAAGCAAAACCTCAATGTTTGTCCATGGGTAGCCCACAAAGAGACATTGAAAAGTATCGCCTGGGATTTTTCCCTGTGTTAAAGCAAGCCATATGGACGGAACAGACTTTCTTCATAACTGTTGTGAGGTAATGGATATTGACTCAGAAAATTCACTACTTCGGTCAGAGATCAACACAGATGCAGTGACATCGCACTGGTTGTACCAGTCGATGAACTGAGCAAAAATGCCTCACAAAAATTCAATGAATAACGATGGGTCAAATTAGCGAACACAAGGATCGATTAGTAAGTGTTGGCCACAGGAGACCAATATAATCGATCGATTGTGACTAGTGAACAGACATTTTACGTTTGCTCAATTAGGCCGTTCTCCCCAGAGCTAGTGGGAACGGGAGATAGAAGCGATCGTTGATTGACGAGTCGAAGCCAGTTTTATAACAGCTAGCAGACTGGACAGTAGCTCATTCCCGACTACGTGGAATTATCTGTATCCGCGTGAATTTCGACATTCAGCGGAGGTTTTTGGGCCTCGATTATTTCCAACCTGGTGTAGCCTGCCTGTCAAGTGAATTTCTGAGATGCGCCCTAAGGTGAATGCATATGGTAAGTACCAAGAAGATGGATAATATTCAAAAGGACACCGCAGTCTACTGTATCAGATTCCACTGTTATCCGATGACTCACTGATTGTATCCTCATCTACCGTTTTCGATTCCAGTTTTGTATTTTTATATCGTAGCTTCTCATTAGAGATATAGAACTGGGATATTCCATTACCTGGAAGCTCTATGGTACCATTAGCGAGAACCGACCACCTTACCTGAAGCATGAAATAAGAAATCACAAAGAATCTCGGTATTTCAATCTCGATAGCTATACTGAAATTAAGTGATTGTAGACGACCGCTAATAAAAAAAAAACAGAAGCGGGGGTTCTAACTTGGGGATATCTTTCTAAAGGTAGAAGCCTATGCTTCTGTATTACCGTCGGCTGTGTACATCATCATTCTTTACACAACAAATTAAGTGCCGGCCCTGTTTAAGAGTGTCAGTGTCTTTCGAAGGATTAAAAAACAAACCG
Organism: Fasciolopsis buskii; assembly: GCA_008360955.1. Classification (NCBI taxonomy): domain Eukaryota; kingdom Metazoa; phylum Platyhelminthes; class Trematoda; order Plagiorchiida; family Fasciolidae; genus Fasciolopsis; species Fasciolopsis buskii. Next base: position 129,034 of record LUCM01003049.1, on the reverse strand, counting down.
ATCACCCAATGAGATAAAATTTCACACCAAAAAACAAAGAAATTTCCCTCCCCCGGTTTCCCAAGTAACTCCGTGAAGAATAAGTATGGGGATATAGTCATCATTGTCTACTTCTTTTAAGGCCCAAGATATGATCTAGGTCAGCCTTCTATTCCTCCAGGCAAACAAATCAAATCCGAGTTCGCCTCCGTAACTTTTCACACAACAACCTTAGTCCTCTTCAGAGATCCCTTTCACTCGCATCAGCCTGTTTTTCTTTTAAACTCCTGCTCAATGACCTTTCATAGCGACGGCCAACGCAATCTTCGATATATGCTATCTCTTAGAAACACTATTTGTCGAAAATGGCCGTATCTCCACCCAGAAACTGAAGTCTGTAAGGAGATGCAAGGTGCACTCCTACAAATCCCGTAATAACTCAAGCCTGTGGTGTATTTCCAACCTAATAAAAGCTGAAATCAAACGCATCGACACTACATTCACCGGCCAACTCCTGGGGGGGTAACAACAACCGATTGCTGTGGCAAGGCTTTCGACTGTTGTGTGGGAAGAAGCATGCGAAAATTTCTACTTATGTCAACGGCATCAATCATGCTTTCATCAATCCCTCCACTTACACCCCAATCATATTTGGGCACGGTGATGATACGACAGTTACAAGTGTTTCTAGAAAAGATTTGCTCGACCTTCTCCGCACCACTAAAATTACCACAATGGTTGGTTCTGACAGTGAGTCCTAAGCTCTTTTAAAGCTTGGTGCTGTGGCTCTGACGGTTGTATTCACTTCTCTGATTAACTGACCATTAAGCTTGTATTCTACCCCTGACTGCTGGAGACCCGTCATTATTATTCCCATCCGAAAATCTAGCAGTTCTACTGCTTTAGCAAAACGTTTTCGCCCCCATCGCTTTTACATATTCTGGTCTTAAACTGAAGGAGCGTGCTATACTTAAGTGTCTGTTCTATGCATCCCCTCGACGACCCTTTTCAGTTTGCCTATAAATCTAACAAGTCCACATTGGACGCTGTCGCTTCCCTCATTCACCACAAATGTAAGTCCTTAAACGCATCGGTGAAATCTGTACGTTGCGCCTTTCTAAGCTGTTCGTGGGCATTTGATTCTGTCCCGCGGTCTCTTCTACTTCACAAACTGGAAACAGTTGCTCGTTCCATACCTTTATTAGTATGGCTGTCTGATTACTGTACTAACCGAACCCAGTGCACACGAATAGACGGTAAAACTTTAAAACCGCTAATCGACAACTCAGGCGTGCTTCAGGGTGTTTTTCCTTCACCGTTTCTCTTCTCCACCTACATCAGCGACTTATTAACTAGCTCACCTTGTCGTCTGTTTAAGTATGCTGATGATGTTGCCCTCTGACAAGCGGTTTCGAGCACCGATGGTTTTCAAAGTTTTTCCAGCGACCTATCCTCTGTTTACGATTCCTCTGCACGATCTGGTTTAAATCCCAACACAACTAAATGTTTCGAATGTCTGTTCTCTCTCTCCCTCTCGGTCAGGCTACCCATCCGAAACGTCTTCCATCAACTCAAAAACACTTACCAGGGTTGATTCTGTGAAATATCTAAGAGTTACTATTGACAAAAATCTGAAGTGGACTTCTCACATTTCCACCTGCGTAAAGAATCTCCGACGGTTGTTTATTTCAAATCAGGTAGCTTCGGCACTACAAGGTGAAACAAAGCACCATGTCCCGATTTGTATACCAATGTGGTTTTCCAAACCCTCTTTACTGTTCTCCTGTTATTTTTCCAGGTTTACTTAAAAAGGACTTTAGAATTGTTCGCCGGGGCTATCAATTATTAGCCGTGTGTCCTTCCTACAACTAACTGAATTGTCCCCAAATCTATGTCACCAACACTTATTAGCATGCGAGAAATTTGCTCACAAAATTCTTTCAGATCCCAAGTATCTTCTGCACAGCGATCTTTCAAAGTGCCGTTCTATTTCAACACGATCCGCTTTTCGTTCCATACCTTCTACAATCAATATCTATAGGAACTCCAGTGTCACATATTTAGCACGCATTATGGCAAACCGTGAACGTGTTTTGGCCGAATTCCTGAACGACCTATCATAATGTGCTCTGATTATTCTCCGATGATTTTTTTCACGATTTTACAAGGTGATGGGTGTAATTTTTTTCGTTTTTTAACCTTCACTTTTTTCGACTGAAATGCGGCATTATTCTTTGTACGCAAAATTCTATACAAACAAAACAATACAATGTGTTGCTGTCTGGTTTTAGGGGTTGTCGGTGCAGTTTTGTTTTATTGAACTTATAGGGCCCGATAGAACCAACTGCCCTAAGACTGTTGTCTTCAAAACTGCACTTTGTTTCATGCGTTCATGGCAGCTAGAAAAAACGGTTGAATGAGAGGATATTAGCTGCAATCAGTGGGATGACGTTCTTGCTGAACTAACGTGGATTGATGTATGTTTATTTAAATTGATCTCCTGATTACCTACGAATCGTTCTCGGCTCCGCGATATACCTTGGTCTCGTTGGCGTAATCAGGAGTACTTGGTCCCAGGTAGATTCTCATCTTTGGACTCTGGCGAGTTGAAGCTTGCGGCAATTCCTAACCAGGATCGCTCAGACCCGTAGTTTTTGCCACTGTCGTCCTTGGACGATTCCCTCTTGACCGGCGGTGGTCATGCAAATCAGGTCGTGACGTCTGAACGTGAAGGTCGCAAGTCCGAATCCTCCCGTCGCCGGCAAACTTCCTCACTTGGTAGCCCTCTGTTGACCGCAACCCCCGTCCTGGAAAGTGTTATGCGCTGATATTTCATTAATAAAGGTAGTAAAATATAGATTTGCAAACCCTATTCGATGTTTCTGTTGGGCAGTTTGCTGTCATATGAAAAGTATCATTTTAATGTGGGCGGTAAGCAGAAGTTACAGGTATTCAATTGATATGAGCGTCTTTCACTAAGCAAATACGATGTCCAAATCCACCCACTACCGCTACTGCTCATACTCATACCCCTACTAGCAATATAGTGACAATAATACCACTGCCGCTACTACTGCTACTGTTATATGGACAATTCGCAGCTAACAACTGTCCCTAGCATGACTACTGAACCTGGCTTGTTTTCACTCTTCGGGAATCGCCTCTCTAAATCTCAAAATCCTGTTACCGGGCTTTTCTGCTCAGTTGCATCGTAATATGCAGGCTACGGAGTATCCCGCTTTCGCTGAATAGTTAAACACACACTTGTTGATGATACCAATCGACAGTAAGATAATAATGAGGCAAAATGTGATATGCAGTTCAACAAGTGTATGTGAGGTTCTTGACTCATGTTCCTATCCCACTCCCTATATTCAGTACTTGTCGTGATCGGTTTTTTGTGGGTTTCATTTCAGCGTAGAGGATCTGTTCGTACGCTTTTATACATGTGGTGGTGAGGGCAACAGCTCATTTACAGTGGAACGAAACATTCCCATTGTTTTAGAATAAAAACCGGAACTAATTATGTTATTTTCACTAGCCGTTCGATTTGAATGTAACTTTTTAAACTTTCTTCTCGTGTTCTTTTCATGTACCCGTGCACAGTTGATAGACAGTGGTCGATTCAATCAGACTTTGGAATTCCCACTGGCTGATCAGTTCAGTCGTTTTGTGCTTCGTGCCACTTTTGTCTATTTACCCACACGAGCCAATGAGCCGTCCGTATTGATCGAGACAAAAGCGGAACAGAGCCTGCATCACAGTCAAGTGCTTTGCGTGGAATCGATCAAATGCCCAGAGCCCACCACTACTACTGCCGTGACTACGACTACCATGACCACAAATATCCCAGCAACTATAGCGTTGGTGACGATTGAGGACTCCACCTCCGGAACTTCATCAAGTCAGATTCAGATAAGCGGTGAAATTTCTGGTGTTGGAGGTCCTAAGGATTCTATCAGTCGACATACAAGTGACCCCTTTTGGGACACACTACTCTCCGGGACGGAACCAAAAAGTTGGTTTCTGGCCACCGTGTCACTTGCTAGTCTTTGCCTCCTTCTTCTGATCATACTGTTAATCACGTGGTTATACGTATGTCGACTGAAGCGGTTGCATGCGAGGCGTCGATGCAGAGGTACGTGTCGCTTCGGTTGTCGTTGTACCTCTGATGTGATCCGCCAAACGGTGACGGATGCGGCTGTGTGTGGGCCTTTGGACTCACAAAATCATCATCTGTTTGCCAGTCCCATGACTCCACAAGGCAATGGTTCGTTACGGAGTGGAAGTGGGTTTGGTGCAGCTTTGTATCCAGGAGGAACAATGACGTCCAGTCGCTGGGGCTCTAACGGAGTGCACAAAGTTGGGGCACCTTTATATGTGTCCTTGGCTAATGCCTCGGATAAAACAGCTCTGCTAGCTGCGAACTATCCGAATTCTGGCTGTATAATTCAGACCGGCGTTAATCCTAGTCCCGGACCGGTTGTTCCTATGGCCAACAGCATAGATAACATGAGCGGTACATGGAGTCAATTAAACGGACAGCGATCTTCTTCCCACGTGCCACGTCGACGCCTGTCCCAAGATGCATTACACCGCAGCACTAGTGACGGCTCCAGCGTGTCTGGTCACGCGGTGCACGGATCTAACAATTGTCCCGCGCCTAAAGGATCAGTTCAAGGTCGCGGAGGAGTTGGTGTGAGTTATATAGGTGGGCCAGTCGCAAGTATGCCAGGAACCGTACTCATTGCCAACGGAAACTCAGCAGTTGCACCACAGTCTCCAGACGCGAGCGGTTCCGTGTATTATCATCAACAACCCGGTGGAATAATTGCCGGTAGTGGTGGTGGAGCAGATGGAAGCGGAAGTAGAGCTGGAACTGGTGGAACTGCCTACAGTTATACGGACAGCGGAAGAGACAGTGGAGTCAGTCCCGGTCTGTCACAGTCGCCTACTCGACTGAATGGTCGCAAAATGAACGATCGTGGCTACTACATTCCGCACGGCTCACTGGGACCCAGTTCACGAACTGGGACCGTAAACGAGGAGGAGGAAGAGCCACAGGCAAATGCGGATCCCAGATATTTTACCAGTGGCCCGGGGGGAGATAAGATTACCCCTGATAACACACGGCGACTCACGACAAGCCACATACAATCTATATGGTACAGGTGAGTTGTCATTTAGGAAAGTATTTTTTAAATGGTGTTGAAGCTGAGGTTTGGCAGAACAGAACTACGACGGCGATGGGAATCGCTTCAGCAGATACTAACATGTTCAATTCAGATTCATACCTAAGTACATCATGAGGACACGTGACTGACCAGCTAAGAACCAATCCAAAGGCAGCACCACCCTCGAAATTCATTGTCTTATCTGTTCCCAATCAACGGAATTGTTCAGTTCAGTTCTCACTATCAGGTTGCCGATGTTCCCTTTATCCCCGTAATGGTAAACTCATGCAAGAACCGCGCGAGTTTAACCGTTACCAGTTGGGTTGGTGGCCCGGTGGTCAAATGGATTAAGAGTTTGTCAAAATAACATGGTCAGAAGATTCGCCACTCACTTCGGTGGAGGACGGCAACACGCTGTCACCGGACTCATTTCACGTGACCTAACGAAATATGTACAGGGCTCGTCGAGATGACCGTGACGGTCTGAAACTGGAGCAAAACGAAGATCTCTTATCGCACTCCAAGATAAATGGACACAGACGCTGACCTTGTTTGCCTTCAGCCCGCAGACTTGGCAATGTCGTCCGCGTGACAGTCACATTTGAGTCATCATGTGGAAACCGAACGAATCCCAGTTGAATCCAAAAGACTTAAATGATTTAGAATTTGGTCGGGTCTCAAACACGTTGACCTAAACTTTTGCATGGTCTGGCCACTGAGTTAGGCTGAGCTGTTACCATCATGACCATTCACGAGTCCGCGAATGGAGGTTCGGGGCCCACTCAAGAAGCAAACGGACGCAGTGAGATCAATTGAGCCTTTCATCATCTCCTAAGTGGCCTGAGATCCTTCATTCGCGGGTCCGTGAATGGCCTGGATGATCACAGTTGATTCATCCCACTTTGGAAATTGATAATAATCGTGTTTGGGGCCCGACAAAATTTCATATCACGCATGTCTTTCGGATTCAACTGGGCCTCTTTCAGTTTCCACATGACTCAACCCAGACCGACACGGAGATATCGTTGTCAAGTCTGCATGCTGCAAGCAAGCAAAGTCAGTGCCTGTTTACGTTGGAGTGAGAGAATATAAATTTCCGCTTTACCCCAATTTCCGACCGCTCCGGTGCACCCTGTAGTTTTGTGCCAACTCACTTTTCAGGATCATGGTTAGCGATCCCCACTCCTCCCTGTAGTGGCTCTGATAGCTATGAGGCATGCCTCTTCCACTGCACTCATGCTTCAAGCGTTTTTGGAATTGTCAAAATTATGCGAAATTATCATCCGACTGGCTTCTTAGGATTTCGTCTACATAAGTCAGAGGCAGGCCACGCCCCATGTGGACGTATCAACATTTCACGGATCACTGATTATCTGCGTGTCACATCGTATTTTAACGGCGGGCTTGCACACTCTAGATCCTATAAACTGGGAACATGTTTTCACATAATCCCGAATAACTCTCGTAATCCTCAAGTCAACTGTGTGCGGTAGGATTCCGATTCAGAATCTTTAGGTCCCAAGTAAACCGTACGAAATCAATAAATTATTTGCAGTGAAATTAGTCGAGTGAGTTCAACACCCCGCTGGCATTAAAACCAACGAAAAAGTGAAACAACTTGCTATCGTTTAGTCCGTTATTGACTAACTAACAAAAAAACGAAGTGTCATATTTAAAGGAAGCAACAGAAAGGTCAATCCATTCATCTAATGGGAATGAGTTTTCGTCTCATGGTCGGGTGTATGCCGGGGAACTTCGTGTTATGGATTATAGGACTATCTCGCACAGTTCGGTCGGATACAGAGAAGCTTACGTTGGATACTGCCGTCTACTAGTATTACGTTTGAGTTGAATCCAAAGGTGAGGAAAATTTGTTGCGTATATGTATTCAACGGGAGTTGAACACAACACATTCGATATCAAGTTGGCCGGTCGGGAATGACAACAACGTCCAACTTTGTTCAGGATATTTTCGTTCAGCTTCATTATCATTTCAGATACCAGTCTCCGAGTGCGGGATGATTTGAACGGCTTTTTAATGTCAATGCTCCTTGACTCTTCATACTGAGAACCACTTAGGAAATACGCCTAGTTGACGATGGCTTTGGTTTTAAGTGAAAGTGATTGGTGCAATTATGATATGTTCCAGAAAATCCTAAGCCGTACTGATACAGTCTCAGGCCCATATACTCAACATTCATTCAGCCAAACAGGCTGAACTTGAAGATGCAGACACAAACGTTGTGTGGCTCGATCGTAACCTTCTTCGCTTTTAACACGTTTCAAAGCAACTCCGTAATTCACTCAATGGGTTTACAAAGCCCCACTTAAACTTTTCAGATTCACTACATCCGAACGCTTATGCAACTCGCGGATCCGAAGGCGATTTGCTTAACATCACTCCACCGTCGGGATTCTACGATCCCAATGGTAGCGGTGGTACCGATTCGGGTCTAGTCAATGGTTCTTCTTCGAGTGGCCGATCAAATACGCACGTTACAGCCAACAGCTTTGGACAGAGGGCTTTCCTTGGTCCATTATATCCAATTCTTGGCAGTCCTGTTGGTAGGGCAGCCAACGAATGGTCCGGAATATCACTAACCGGTGGAGATCTATCCGGGATGGTCTCGGTTTCTAACGCGAATGCGGGGACTTTGAATGGGCCTGGAGACCAAATACAACAGCAACAACAACAACAGCAGCAGCATCAACAGCAACACATGGTCGGGGCGATGGACCCCGAACATGTGTCTTCTATTTCGCACGGCGCGTCAGCTTGCAGTGATGCAACCAATGACCCGTACGCGTCCGCGAAACCTATGATCTCCCCTCGACTCTACACTGCGTCAGAGCGAATGCTCTGAATCGCTTGCCTGCGTATCTACCTTACACAATTTACGGATCCTTAGAGTCCTCCAAATGCCCACGTTCCGGGAAGATACGGAGCTTATAGTCAGGCGCGAGACGCGAACACGCAAGCATATGCAACATATGTGTGATGTTATGATTTGTGCAAAAAAATTTTTTCTTCCAAACTGGACGGTGGCTTTCTCCGTATCTGACCCTGTCCAACTAACCGCTTAGGTCGAGTCAGATCACGTTTAGGGCGAAGAATTACAGAGCAGTTCAAACCGGTTCAATCTCGGCCCGTGGCTACTCCCTGGCCAACCGCATGTCGTGTACATAATTCCATCCATTGTGGTTTTCGCGATTCCGTCCACTATTCCTCGTTATATCAACTGCGCATACAGACAGTTCTTGGTGCACACACTTCATGCACACGGATACCCCCTGATTTTCCACCCCTAATCAAACACACACAATAACGCTGGTCAGTTTGATGCTCGGTCCCTTTTGCTTTTGTTCTCCCCTGTCTTTCTGCATATTTATCATGAAACGAAGGCTATGTGCGATGCAAATTTGTAAGTTCTATAGGCATTTGTCATTGGTTCTTGGTCCGTCTTTGATTAGTAGTGTCTTCCGATCCCGAATAGATGTGACAAAACTGATTGCCTCCTGCTAAATTGAACAGTCAGTTCACTGCTCCTGTTAGCAATGCCAATTAATATATCCCCATTTCTTTGACTTAAAATATCCTAGAGAAATTATTTCTGGTGGATTCATTTCTAATTTGGCCTTGATCCAGTTTCCGTCACATGCTCCTATGTTTACCTAATTCGTTTGTTCGCATTCTGTCGCGTGATCAGTCAAGTTTTTTCAACTTGATTGACCGGCAAGCCGACAGCAAATACCGCAAGTTCATTTAATCACACTTGCCTTGATGATACTGTATCATATATGCATATACATACGTACACGAATTTTAAACGCACTATCCCTGGTTCAGAGAATTATCTCAATCGCTGTCGTGATTATCTTTTAAGTGTCAGCGGCTCTGTCTGTCCCTGAAAGCTCTACTATGTATTTGCAAGCTACCTGCCTCAGCCTCATACGTTCCCCTTTCTCTTCCCCGCTAGTGCCCCGAATTAGGCTATCGCTACCACAGTTTGTCGCCCTTGGTGATGCTTAACCTCATGCCGCTGTTGCTGCTCTCTTAAATTTCTCATGTTCCTTTTCATCATCATCATCATCCTATGTCTTTTGGCTCCATTCACCAAGTTGCTCGGTTATCGAAATCCGAGTAAATGAGTGAGTGGGCGTTAGTACGTCCAACATATATATGTACACGTAAACACACGCGCATCAGCCATTTGATGGCGAAACTTTTTGGTTCCGTTATGTTTTATCCATTTTATCTGTTTATTCTCACTGTCATGTTTTTACATCCAGAAAAATCGAGCAACCAGTCAATCAATTAATCACTCAGTTACTAAAACTTCGATCATTCGGTCGATTGATCAATCAGCTGATCTGCCAGTCTGTCAGTGAACAGGATAATCAATACCTGTAACAGTTGCATTAATAGTAATGAGAATTTTCAAACTAATGCGATTGCTTTCACCTTCCTTTGCAGATCACGGTTGAGAGTTGGCGAGCTTCCGTCGAAGAGCCTGCTGCGTCTTTTTTTCGACACGATACGAAATTCCTAGTCCACTCTTCCTAGATACGTGGGATTTTGGGCGGGTACGGATTCGTCAAAAGAGCCGGCTTTGTGCAGATGCGTTTGCTGGTTGAGTGCCTGTGTACCAGTGTCACAATAGAGCGAAGTTCATCGAGGTCGATCATCACCCATGCTTCTGACACAGACGAGACATTCCCGCAACCGAAACAGTTATCTTTCCTCCGTGGCTGTCCTACACAACTTAGCCAAGAATACTCCTTTAAGGATATTATCAAGCGCATGCGGAATAAATGATGGGCGGCAGGCAGTGAGCATTTTAGAGGGGATGCTCAGGCGAGAAATGGTCAGCGATTATCAGTGAATAAAAATCGGAAGCCTTCCACCGACAATGTAAACACGCACAGAATCGAACTTTGCATGCTTGCTGCACACATACACAGAGGCTCGGTAATGAGGCCAGAGGACCTCATTCTCAGTGGTGTTTCGCATATGGATGGGTGAACAAAATTTCCCCGGAAGCACACGACCGGTTTCGTGGTTATTGCTGCTCTTCAGGTATTCTTCTGTCCAACCATCCCTATACTAGTGTGCTCCTTCCTTAGTTTCTCACTAGAATCCCATTTGAATCGTTAGAAGCGTGAATGGATGGTAAGTCCATTTAAGAATCGCTTGTTGATTCGTGGGAGTATTTCCGTCGGTCAGGCAAGGCTAACCTTCAGAAAGGAGACAAGGCCCGAGAGTATCGGTTTTTCTTATCAGCAGTATGTTTCGCATATGGATGGATGAGTAAAATTTTCCCCTTTATGAAGGTTAGCCTCCCCTGACCAACGAATCACCATGTGATGCTTAAATGGACTTATCATCCATTCACGCTCCTAACGATTCAACTGAAATTCAGGTGAAAAACCAGAGGATCGGTCAAAATTGTCATCGTGCCTAACCTGACCGAGATCCAACCTAATCTGAAGAGCCTGGGTGGATGAAGGTTTGATTAAATCTCCCACACGAAGACCAGCCGAATGTGTTAGGCTGAGCTCTGTTCACCAGGACCGTTCACAGACTCATGGATTGGTGGATTCGTCTCGGTATATACCGTTTCCGAAAAAATGACGCAGGATAGATTGAGGGTTTTTAGAGAAAATGCAAGCGACGCTCATCGGCTCATTGCTTCTTGTGGAAGTTAGACTGGTTGGAAGGCCGCATAGTTTTTATGAAAATATCGTCATTTTATGAGCTGCTGATTGAGAACTGTTCTCGCACGTGCCGATTAACACTGAACGACAAATAATAGTTCTATTCTCTGTTGCATTCAAAATGTAGTCGGTTTTATCACTTCATTGCCAAGGATGATCCGGTAGGTCTAACAATTCTAGATCCAGATTATTGGCTTGGTGGATTATCTCAAGAACAAACGATGTTCTGGTGGTTTTATCAAATCTGCGGAAGATAAGCAAAACTCGGATTTCAGTCCCTTTACGTTTTGACAACGACCCAAACCCTCGATCTGTTGTATGTCGTTCCTTCGGAAACCGAGACCAATCCATTTTGTGAATGGTTCTGGTGAACACAGCTCACCCTGACACGTTTTCCTGGTCAAGTAAAAAATCGAGGTAATCGATGAAAATTCTACTTATCCAGGTTTTTTCAGATTCAGTTTGTACATGATGACGCAATTCCTAATGACTCCCGGGATTCCGCTACCGAGCCTGTGTATATATTTGTGCATGTGTTTGTGTGCACGACAAGTATGCACGTTTCGATTCTATGCGTACTTACGTTGCCGGCAAAAGGTTTTCGATTTCTGTTCTTGCATCCCGACCGACCCTCCTCTTTATCCTGGTACGTCCTGTAAATTATGTCCCGTAGTTTGAGAGCCTTAAACTGTTTACAGTCCGAGTTCCTTGGTAAACCAATGGCGTTTAGCTTAGTTCGATGGACATAAGACTGAATCCGGGTAGCGGACGATGAAAGTTGTTGGAATTCGGTGCGTTTCCCCCGTGGACCAGTGGTTCTCAGTCGAAAAGCGTAACTCCAAGACAAGAGCTATAGTCGGTTCCGAGCTAAATAAGAAAGGCGTGGCGGTCTTGATTTTATTCACTGGATTCCAAATGATAAAATATGCTTTCGTTCGTCTGATTTTCAGGTATACCGTTGATCGGAGAATTTGCAAACAGGCCTTTCGTGATAACTGAATAATTTCTTCCTGGCAGGTCGTTGACTTTCTTACTTATGCGTAGGAAACGCATGATATACCACCTACTTTTGCTTTATTTCTTAAACGAAAACGCGCAGTTGCGGACTTTGTGCGCTGATGTATCCGCAAACTGGGGTAGATGTATTCCGAAAACAACCTAGATAAATCGATTAGTCCTGCTTACCTCGTCCTAGAGAGCGATAACCCCTTAGATCCCCTTCGGAAGAATGAAAAAGCAGCTAACTAACTTGCGAAATGGCGAACTTCTTCCTTGATGTTTCATTTTTCGTTTTCATTCAGGCTGGAATCACCGAACAACTTTCGTAATATTTTGAGTGAATTTATCAATGTTTCGGGTCTTCACAGATCCATCTGGTCGAAATATTTCGTCTGCACCGGAATCCCCACACACAGTAAGGAAAGGCGATGTTATTGTTTGGTAAACCTGTCATCATACTTAGAACCTAGAGAAATGGATCAAATATCACCTGACTTGTTACTTTTAATGAAATGGTATAATGCTTACGGATGAAGAATTGCTTCAACGGCCCCGGGTTAGTGTTGCATACTGGCACTGGCTTAGGAACAGCTGCGTTTCCGTCTTTGAACTCTCCTCAGTGGATCTGCAGTCCGAAATTTGAAGACAACAATGTAAACTAGCCGTCCTGGGGCCTAAACAGTCCAAATCGATCAACTTTCTTCTCTTCAGTACCATAAGACATGTCAACTTGTTTATGCGTATGGTTAACCTCACCAGAATATGATTTTTGTACTACAACTTTAAAACAAATATGTGATTCTTTTCCTGTCAATGCCGTTAACAATAATATGGAAAAGTAGACTATTTTCGGGAGGGGATTTGAAGACTATTGAAGGTTGCCTAGTGACGGATTTGGCTGGGGCTTTGAGAGTCGATCTGTCGATCTTCGATTGGAACTGCCTATTGTTGTCTGGTCGGCTTTGCCGCATTTCAAACGAGAATCCGATTGGAAACTGGCATATACAATCGGTTAGTCTGCGTAGATAACAGTTTCCAATATTCTGCGTTATTATCGAAGGCAAATCGTGCACCATAAAACTTGAGGACAATCGGTACCGCATTGTAAGTATCCTCGAACGTGTTTTAATCATTGGCGACATGAAAGGATTCGAGGAGGCCTTATTGTTGTTCATGGGCCGAATGTCGCAAGGCCCATGGCATGATCTCGTGGTCGGAGAACAAGCGCGAGTGCGGATCGCGTAAGAGTTAACGGCCTTTATTTTCAAATCCGTTCGACTTAGTAAACATGTTTTCTAAGCAGCTGGTTGTTGGTTTTCCATTCATCCAAGAATAGTTCTAATTGTCCGAGATGCATGCACATACATATCTTGATAGGAGGATAAGTTGAACCATCCATTTGAAAATTTGCTTACCTAATGCAGTTTTATCTCACATAAATGGCATTTCGTATATTATGTACTTGCTCATAATTTGAGTGGCACCACGGTCACGATGGGCTGGTTTTTTGCCTTATGAATCATTAGGACTGACGCGATCTCAGACAATAAAAAAGACTGCTGTGCATTCGTTGCACAACCGCTACACAGAATCAAATGCTTCTCAAATGTCTGTTGTCATGCCCATACTGCAGGCTCAGAGCACACCACAGGTCGGATAGTATAGAACCCCCCCCCCTCTGGGCAGTGGATTGATCTGAGACATGTTAAAACGTTGACAACCCTTAACCGGCATTTCTACTCCGTTTTGATTTCCGATGGTGGTCGCTCACACATGTGACTGTTTCAGGTCAGGCAGGAATCATCAGATCGAGTCAGAAACCCATTTTGACAAACTTACCCCGCATACAGTCATGTCTAATGGGTTGAACATGAACGGCACACTGTTTGGACAACAAAGCCGGCCGTATTGGTATGCACATCAGAGTTGTGAAGGCTAGGGTAGGTGGGGGGAGTGGTTAAATGGAGAGAGAGTGAGAGAGAGAGCCAGGCAGTGTAGCCCGTCGTGTGGTCAGTTCCGGGCTCGTCAGGCCAATTCGACCATGGAACAAAACCGGAAGTCAGTCAACACGTGCGTGGTTTTGTACGGTACAATAAAGCGCGCTCGTTTCAGATCTGACATGAGGATCGATCATACCAACTGTAATGTCCGGTGGGAGTCAGAACACCTGTTGACCGGAAGACCAACACTGTCATGTTTCATGCGACCAGCTGAGACGATCTGAGCGATTTGATACGGCGACAGTTGTCGTCATCACGCCAACGGTGACCGCCAATCTCTTTGTATGGGAACACTGCACAGCTTGACATAGAAAGCCGAAGCCTGTCGCGAGGTTAAATTTCACATCCTCAGATATGCGCCGAGCGTGCTTCTTGAAAAAAATGGATTTCTCGTAAGGAGGAAATCAACTGTCATGGTTTTCAGTGAATTCGTCGTGCAATATCATCGCCCAAACTCTCCAGGAGGAAAAAGTGGAAGGACTGTACAACCGCTTCGTCCTTGTTAGAAGTCATCGCCAGTGTATATCCACCGTACCCAAAGTGCACCGTGAATCTGGGCTGAACGAATATGGATCGAATGGATTAACCATTCGGTTAGTCTAATACATTCTCGATGGCTTATCTGATGAAAGCACTACCCAATATAGCGTCCCTATTCGCCACCGAGTTTTGGAGACCACAAGATAATTGGCCCCCAACGAGTGGATGCATACTACAATGAAGCCCTCCATCACTTGGTGGCTGAGCTGCTCGATTCACAATCGTCTATGCCGATTCCGCATTCGACTTTGAGTGCGGTGAATGTACATTGGTGATGATTCTTAACAAAAATGACGCGGCTATACAATCCTTTCACCGTTCCTTCCAGGGGATTTAGGCGTTACGGTTACATGTTGAATAAACTGAAAACTGTATTATTCTCTATTGGTGAATACTACACTACAATTATAAAGGCCACTACGCAGGTTTTCTGAAACTACATCAAAACCGGTTTCTTTGAATCATTAAGGGCCGTAAAAGTATTCACTTGTCTGTTCACTCGAAGGATCCCAAGCGTCATCAGAACCGGCCTTCAGACTCGATGGAACGATGATAACCAACGTATTGCAGAAAATTAAGCGACGCATAGCGAGTGGTGCACGGTTTCAATTTCTCGAATTTTGATGTCTCAGCTTGCTCCATGGCGACATTTGTTCCGCTGATGATAAAGCATTAACTGTCATGCCACCATTGATCAATAAAGTTAGTTAAAGATGATTGATGTGGTAAATGACATTAAAAAAACTTTATAAAAGGAAGAGGCCAGCAAGGTGTGTTCAGTGATTCGCCCGTGCAAACCATGCCATGCGTTAGGCTAGAATTCCGAAATTCGGATCCGGGTTGCTTATCACATGATCCGCATGCCCTAAACAGCATTGACCTTGGCTCGGCGAAAGCCCAACTTGTTGGGGATTGTCTTTTGACTTTGCGAAACACCAATTGAGCACCTGGCATTCGGTAACGAGTGACCCGAAGATAAAACTGGACAGCTGAAATTACTAGCACGGGTTAGTTACGGCTTGTTACGGTGGTAGGACAGGGATGACAAAAGACGTAGAATTAGGCGAAACACTTCTGATCCGGCACGCAAGCTACCACTCCGACTTCGGCAACAAGTTCCCCAGGGCTTCTACACACGTATGGACTGAATATCACTGATGGGAACAGCACTCTCGCTCAAGTGAATAAATTGAGAGGAATTGTTGATAAACGGTGCCCATATTTCCCACTGAATCAGCTGACATAGTGTATTTAGTGCATTTGATCAAACGCACACTGCAGTAGTGCGCAACAAATGGAATGCTGGGCCATTGATGAATTGATACATTAGCCGATTTAAAGTTGAAACCTCACGTTAGCTCCTTCCTCGCGTTGATAGCGGCTGTTAGTGATGTGAAATGCCTTTGGCCCGTTGCGTGATGGGGAATAGACAGTGCATCGGCTTACGGACTGCAATCAGATTGTGCCCAAAACAGTCATGTACTACTCGCGTCTATTCGTGATAAGATTCAAGATGATTTCTTTCGTCAGTTGTTCCCATCGAGCCGACTGCTGATATTACTTAACTAGCATAAAGAGTTGCGTGGTGCATTCCCGACTTTCGAGGGTGAACCAACTGGTAATAGTAAGTAATGGCAATAGTTCATATGTATCTTTGTTTAATATTAGACTTAAATGTCATAGTTACAAAAGTCCTACAAACATTGCCGATTGGGAAATTATCGATAATAGGAGGGATTCAAACACGAAATTGCGGTTCGAACGGCAGAATGTTGATCGGTGCAATCATCCTCAGAAGAATTCAATTAAGATCGCGAGAATTATCGTCGCGAAATGCATCCCTTACAGAACTGAGCAGAACACTTAGATGCAGTTTGAGGATGCTCCCCACTGTTGAATTCTTACATGCACTGTTAGCACTAGCCTATGTGCGTGTGTCAAAATGAATAATCCAAACAACCGAGACTGTGCAGATAAGGCACAAGCCAATTTGAAGCCATATATACATATATATTTAGAGTTGAGAAGGCGTACACTGAGTTAGTACGTTTATCGTGACGTTTCGATCCAAACTAGGACTCGTTGTCAAGCGTGAATGAGTGATTGAATGGGATCGCTAGTTCCGTTCGGTTTTGTGCACTGTCCGTCTGTTTGTCTCTCTATTCTGCATCCGGGTCTTGTTAAGATGACGTAATGTTTGTCAATCTCCACATGCCGATATATATATATCTTAACAGAATCGAATTTGTGGCATCAGGAGTGTGCATGGAAGCTCTTCATCGAAGAGTCCACAGAAGAATCACAACTGTGATTCGTTGGTAATTCTTTGTCAGTTGGGCTGAGCCAACCTTAGGAACAAGGTCAGAATGCCCCACAATATACATATGTATATATAGAAGCAGCAAGTAGTATCTGGATACGTGAACAAAATTTACCCGGGAGCACACGACCGGTTTCGCGGTTATTGTCGCTCGTCACATATGCGTACCCGGTGCTCTCTTGTCCAGACATCTACATACTTGTACACTCCGAATTGATATTCCTCACCAGAATCGAATCTGTAGCATCAGGAGTGTGCATGGAAGCTCTTCATCGAAGAGTAAGCTGTGTGTGTGCCCGAGGTTAGCCAGAGTTTCGGAACTATTGTGAATATCAATCTTAATGCCACACCTAATGAACTAGTGGAAAGAGGACAATAGTGACGAAACAGAAAATGATCAGCCGTTTGTGTGAGGACAGACCAACATGAGCATTGGAAAAAATTCTGTTAGTTGACATGTAAGCAGTCATGAATGATTATTTCCGGGTTGATTAAAACTAACAGCTGGGTTGGTGAGTTTAATTAACTCAGACACGGAACTACATACGCGCTGAACGGAATTATTGAAACGATGAGGGGGAAAGCAATTTGCTTTCATTTATCAATTTCGACACTACGATGATGGTAAAACTCTTGTTTCTGCTGTGCGGACACGTGGGGACATTTCGGATGGCTTACTTATTTCGTCTAGGTTTAACTGTCTTCACAGCTTCATCTACGTTCCGGTATTATGTAGTCAATTCAAGCCAAACATTGGTAAGTCATTTGGTCAGGCCGTATGAGGTCAGATTTTCGTTGAACGTTAATCACTGTTTCCATTCCCTCGATCGCTTCCATTTGATTTGTTTCATTTCACTCAACTTTGTCCTGATCGATTTTTTTCTTGTAAATTCACCTCTCCCCGACAGGAGAAGAAATAAAGCAAGAACAAGAAGAAGAATATCTGATGTTGTTTGTTATTTTTTGTATGGTAGACATGAAAATGTCTGTCTTCACCTTACGTCCCGTCCGATTTGCTCTGACAAGAGATACGCTGTATCCTCACACTGCGAAACGTTGTTAGAAACACCAAAGTTGGATGTCGAAATTCATCAACTTCCCTTATTTTAAAACCATGTTTCAGTTCAATTTTTGCAGTCTTTCGTTAATCAGATAAAACAGTCAATTCCAACGTGGAATACGAGATATCGCGCATATGCTCGTGCGGCTAATAATCCCTACATGTTTCCAACAGGAATGAGTTCAGGATCGATTTCGGCAACAGATTCACGCCATTTTAGCACTATATATATATATATATATATAGGCGTTCAGCATTAAACAGCAGGTCAAACCTCACTGACTGTTGCCTTTTCCCCAGAGTTACAAGTTTCTATAATCAATCACCGCACATTCAATCAACGTTGTCTTCAGTGCAATGTTGTCTCCAAAACTGTTAGGCCTCCAGATAATTCGGGTTGATCTGTGAAAGCCGCCTTGGTTGCTTGGCGTACGTTCCTACGACGTATCCACGACCGTACAGTAAACATGCATTCAACATGCTTCAGACTACGGAATATAAATGACTGCTTGAATCATTTGTTTCCAGCGGAATTCCTCGAACAAGTTCGAACCGTCGTTGAACAACGACCACTACATGCGTTTAAAACATGCCAAACAAGACAGAAACGCAAGTTCGCAAAATTAATCTCGCAAAACGACCGAGGACGGATCATTGTCAAAAGTCAGAAAACCTACAATAATGAGCACCAAAAATATCGTAATGAACATATCCAGCAGACCATTGACATCTATAGAGTTGCAGTTACTACAAAAAGGTCTGAATTTCAATCTCCAGAGAAAACCGCTGATGGTCGAAGAAATTGTGCCATCATTGGAACAAGCTTTATCGAACCTTACGGAATAAAACGTCAATCAAGCTAGACTGAGTCTTAGGAACCCAAAGCCAATTGCATCAAATATCACAGTAGAAGAAAGGAAAGCACTGACAAACCTAAAACAGGATCGAACAATTCACATCAAGAAAGCGGACAAATGGAATGTTACAGTTATTCTCAACAAATTGGATTACGTGTCAAAGGTCGCCGAGCACCTACGGGATGGACCTTATGGAAAAATAAAAAAGAAGAAAGTGAATGCATCACTCAACAAATCAAAGACCCATGCCAACAAGCGCCTATCTGGCTTGAAGGAAAAACTCGGGAAATCTCTGTGGTTCTCATTAACACCAAAAACAAACAGGCCTGGGAGATTTTACGGCTTACCAAAAATCCACAAACCCGACATACCCATTCGTCCAATTGTAGACTACACTTCTTGCGGAACGTACAAACTGGCAAAATATTTCAGCGGATTAATAAAACCCTATCAGAAGATAGTAGTAAGTCATATCAATGACGCTTTCAAATTCGCCCATATGCTGAAAGACTTTGAACTAGAAAACGATGAGGTAGCTGTGAGTTTTGATGTGGTCTCTTTATATACGAGTGTACCCATTAAAGACAGTGTGCACTGTTTATATTCATTGTTAATATCAGACACTTCCTTAGAAGAGCGAACCGTACTAACTCCAGCCGAAATTATCAAGGGTATGGAACTTTGCCTTATGTCAACATACTTCACGTTCAAACATGAGTTGTACAAGCAAACGGATGGTATGGGATCACCCCATCGTAGCAAACTTTTTCTACACTCAGTTGAATCAAA
>LUCM01003049.1:79539-108655 GCA_008360955.1 Fasciolopsis buskii | reverse complement strand
GTACTGCAACGTGGATCCAGAACCTGCACTGAACGTAAATTTGCCGAGGCTCTGGCGCTGAGCCCCCACCCCACATGCATCAATCGGAACGACGGAGCAGAGATTTCGGAGATATGGACAGCCCTAACATGTTTGAGAAACAAACATTCCAAAGGTCACCACGCTAGTTGACCCCACCACCACGGCGACGCATGACGTGAAGGGCAACTATTCTCTCACCCGACCCACAGTTCAAAGTACACACTCACAAACACACTCGGACAACTAAACATCAGCTGGCATGTGAACGTTCTCTCAGTCATCTGATTGTGAGACTATCCACGGTAGTCGAAACGTTGGCGCATTACATCTACCAACAACGCTGTATTATTGACATTATATCCTTCACAATTAAAACCAATACATGGCGCATCGATTTTTCTGTATACTCCTTGCGTCATTTGGTCCTGATATTTGTAATGCAAATTCGAATAATTTTCACGTAATTCCGAAATGGAATAAAAACTATTCGTGGAATGAATCATCATGGCATGTGGCCATTCGGCGAGGCAGCAAAATAATGAAGCATTGCAAGGTTTGAGGATATGTTAGCAAACATTCAGTGAGTGCGTACCTCTACCGTGTATGTTAACTTGGAATGAAACAGCGCAGTTGAATGATGGATAGGCAGACTGAACCACTCGGCCAACCTTCAACTTCCTATTCAGTACAAACCGCAAATGATCCAGAGCTGTTCACATTTACCTCACGCCATGGCAATGTGGCGAAAACTCAAAGTAGTCACTATAGAACTTCAGTTGGACCAGATCAGTTTCATCAAGCTACACGTGATCAAATGGTCCTTGTATCCAATGCAAGACTTTTGTTCAAGCAGGTGATTATGTCTATCTTTACGTGGAGCACGTTTGTGTCATGGGCTTATACGCAAATTATACGGCACAGTATGCATAAGTTCGTTGTCGGCTGCAACCACAACGAGCCAGTCAAAATTGTGGCAACCGCTATTGCCATTGGCTCAAAAGTATTCCATCGATAATGTTTCTGTCTATTTGCTACCTAAACTAATGATTTAAAAATTTCAGCGAACGTTTTTTTCCAGCTGCTGTCGTTTTTTCCTGCATGCAGTCGCGCAATCCGTGTTCAGGACCATTCCAATACGTGTTGACACCTCGAGTCTGAGTGCTACCGTGATCTGTCACAGGCCGTGTCGCTATTTCAGTGTTTCCAAAGTCTCACTCAAACACAGTTGAAGTCTACATCCTTCGCTTGTGTTCATTATCTGTTCTTATTTATTGGTTTTATTCAAGCCAGTGTTTTCCGGCCTAACAAACAGCTCGACAATGGTAAAAGCTTGACCATTTTTCACCTTTGAAGTACGTAGGTATCATTACGAGAGGCGATCTAGTATGAAGCGGGTGCGACAAAGTTACTTTTGCATAAGCTAGGAAGCTAATCTTTATCTAACGATAGAAAGTCATCATTTGCTTTGTTTAACATTACCGTTTTGTTGTCGTCTTTCAACCTCTGGCCACTATTCTGGTAATCTTTGGCCACCTTTTAGTAGCCTCAGGCTGTTTTCAGTGGTCAGCCTAGTGGAGAAAAAAATTCGGTCAAAGCATGCGTCAAACTGGCACACTAAATGCGAACTATGTGATCCAGTGTGGTGAAATTGTGTCAGTCCCGTAGCATTCTTCCGTGCATGATAGGTTGCGAATTGCATGCGTGAAAATCACGCAGTTTCAGGAGTTGTCAAAATCTTTAATATCGCAGACCGTGCACGGATTCTTACTCGTCCGGATATTTGAATTTGGAATTTCAGTTTCATTATACACAGTCGACTAAGGCAGGTGAATTGAACGAAGCACGTAATCTCAAGCGATCTGTTATGTAAAACGTGGATATTAGCTTGGGATAAATTGGAAATAAGCGCTTACTGCGTCAAGGGTACCATTTATCCACTACAGTGCCACCACATTCTGGGCGTTCACTGTCTCATGCAATAGGCTTCACTAGTTAAGCTGTTCGTGTGACGTAATATACTGCCTGCATGCAGGGTGCGGGTTTTGTAGTGTCCAGGATGTATTGACATTTATGGTCTGTGGCTTGCAAGCCAACGGATTCGAATGAGGGTATTCAACTTCCGTCATTCCTTGTCTATATATATATATAGAGAGAGAGATTTTGTCTCACTCTCCGCACAAATTGACATATCATTAATTTTGTAAGGATATATATAGTGATGTAATGGCATGAGTACGAATCACTGAAAACGAGCTTGTCCGCCAACTTGTGTTTTCTCAATGTGCTCAGTGGTAATTTTCAAGGAATTGAAACAAGCCAAGGACCCGGCTGTACTGAAAGAGCTTAATAAGTATATTAAGTTCCGTACGAAACTGGCGCTGGCTAGAGCTCATATTCAGTTCTTGGACGACTGTATAACTGAGTCTAATTTTCCAAAACAATATCGTACTCTGTTAAGAAGAAACCGGATATACATTACCAAAACTTCACTTCAAAGACAAGCTCTTAATGAACGTGATACCATGTGCAATCACACCGCGAAATTAGAACGATCATTTGTGACATCAACTTATGTGCTCGACCAATTGAGTGAGGAAGAAAAACAATCTTTCGAGGAATACGTTCAATCCATTGTACATAAACAGGTGAACCAGAAGCGCCAAGTGTTGATGAAACGATTGGAAGGATCAAAACCATCCAGTGAGTTTCCGCAGAACCCTGATCGATTTGTTCACAATTTGTCAAACTTCAAGTTAGATAAGACGTTGTTGGAAGTTTTATCCCTGGGGCCCAAATTTTGTTGCCCAAACAGCCAGAGTGCACAAATGGACTTAGAAGTTGGATTCGAGAATCTTTTCTCTCAAGTGTCGAGTTTATCTCCGTCATCGCAAATGGAAATGCAAGCATTTAAATCAACTTTGGTGAACACTTGCTAGCAATATCATGGCGCTAGACATACAACGAGTGGGTTATTAAAGCCAGAACATAAGAGACGGTTAAGAGAATTGCAGAAAAATGCCGACATCATGTTATCAAGACCAGATAAGGGTGCAGGCATAGTTCTCCTGAACAGGTCTGACTATGTAACAAAAATGGAAGCCATTCTGAATGACAAATCTAAATTTGCAAAAATGGCGAGGGAGAATGATAAGACGCATTAGATAGAAAAATCGTTGTCTAGTATCTCGAGACGACTAAAACAGAGATATCATAGATTCGGCGACATTCGAACAAATTCGGCCTACGGGAACTACTATTCCGAGATTGTACGGCCTACCCAAATTACACAAAAATGGAGTACCTATGAGGCCTATTCTCGACATGTGCAATTCGCCGTACCATGCTGTGGCAAAATGGTTAGCTAGGTTACTGGAACCCGTTAGACAGAAGGTAGCAAAACATAGTCTCAAAGACACATTTGAGCTTATCGATTCCGTAAAAGAACTAAATATGAAGGGACGAAGGATGCTTTCTTTAGACGTCACCGCCCTTTTTACCAACGTTCCGATCACGGAGACAATCGAATACCTCTGTGACTACATCGAGAGCAATGGCTTAGCGACGAGTCTTCCGATAGCAGACTTGAAACAACTATTGTTCTTTTGTACCTACAACGTCCAATTTAAATTCAATAATCAAATTTACCGTCAAAAGGACGGCGTAGCGATGGGATCACCACTCGGTCCGCTACTAGCTGACATTTTCATGGCAAAGCTGGAACGTGGACCACTCGAGTCGCCAATACAATCACTCTACTTATAAAAGCGTTATGTGGATGACATCTTCTGTGTACTCAACCCCTCGACGAAAACTAAACAACTGTTGAATGTGTTCAACTCGGCTCACGCAAATGTGAAATTCACAACAGAGATGGAGCTGAACAGTGAAATAGCTTTCTTAGATGTACGACTAAGTCGTCGAGAAGACGGCTCAATTCGGCTATCAGTACACAGGAAAGCCACATGGAATGGGCAATACATCAACTTCCACAGCTTTGTACCTCTTAATGTGAAGAGGAATTTAATTAGATGTTTGATTGCCAGGGCAAAA
Organism: Fasciolopsis buskii; assembly: GCA_008360955.1. Classification (NCBI taxonomy): domain Eukaryota; kingdom Metazoa; phylum Platyhelminthes; class Trematoda; order Plagiorchiida; family Fasciolidae; genus Fasciolopsis; species Fasciolopsis buskii. The sequence goes on along the minus strand of LUCM01003049.1, from coordinate 104,584 downwards.
AGAATATGCACAGAAGATACTCTTGAAGCTGAACTGCAGACGCTCAGAAGAGTATTCACTGAAAATGGTTTCCCAATTAGATTAATCGACAAGATGTTGGAGACAGAACAGGAAGTTCCTAGGAGGGCGACGGTGGAGAGAAAGCCGGTATACATATCTCTGCCATTCAAAGGTGACACGCTAGCAGAAATAGCACGACGAAGACTGACTAGTGCTATCAATAAGATTCTACGCAGCCAAGCTTCGTATCCCGTTCAAATCCCGCCCCGTAGTGTCATTATGGTTGAAAGACAAAGTCCCTGATTCTGCAGCCTCGTTTTGTATCTATTCATTCACATGTTCCTGTGGGACAATGTACATCGGCCGCACGACCAGGCGCTTGTCTGAACGCATCCGTGAGCACCACCCGGCATGGTTAGGCACTGGAACAATTAAGTCACTTAATAGCGCAGTGGTTTCACATCTAGCACAGACTAACCACACCGTGAATGTGACGCAAGCTTTCCGGACCCTGTATAAGGTCAGAGGTCAACAATCCAGGTTGGCAAAGTGTCGCCTCTTGAGCACTGCGGAAGCTGTCGCAATCCGTCTTCACAGTCCTCCACTTTGTTCTCAAAAACAATTTGTGGTTGCGCTTCAACTCCCTTGGCCCACCCCCCGTCCCAATACAAACCCTAGACAACAAAACAATTAACACCACAAATCTCTTCCCCACCCATATTTGTAAATGACTAATCCAATCCTTCTATAGTGAAAATATTTTGTCAAGATATATATAGTGATGTGATGGCATGAGTACGAATCTCTGAAAACGAGCTTGTTCGCCAACTTGCGTTTTCTCAATGTGCTCAGTGGTAATTTTCAAGGCAATAATTTTCTGTTTCAAACGACGTCATCCCGGGCCTATTTACTGGATCCACAGCACTATCTATCTCGCTTTCGGAAAGAATCATTTCTGGTCAGTCCCGTGAGGTGCTTCATGAATTTTCCTCCACGATGTATCCGTTTTTTCTTAACGCATTGAAGGTTTCACATTCCTCCACATATTATTTTATTTATGTTCGCAATATGAATAACTAAATGAGCGCGATACAAATCCGTCTAGTTGCAGGTTAAACCACAATGGTAACCGGTTCAAATGTCGATGAGCAGAATAACGTTTGATGTACTAAAAAACCAGAGGCAACCCTGCTGTGAGTCAGCGTGCAAATCACACTCCGATGGAGTTTCGTTGTGGCCTGCGTAGACAAGCAGACAACAAGAACAATGGCGATAGACAATCGTGAAATTCAAACGTGCCCTGAATATCATCAGGCAGAATGCATCTCACCAATGGAGGTTATTCCTGCTTCGTGTACGAATGGGCGCTGCATAGATAAAAAGCAACATATCTTCCATCTGCTTTGGGCTTTTCGTTGTTTTCAGTTGCGTAGCTTGCTTGGACCTGGGTCCATCCAGTGTGCATTGGAAGTCTGCATTCATGCATCTTTGATAGTGGCCGAATTCCGAATCAGCACTCTGAGTACGAACATTACAAACTCTTGTCCGGAACCAGTAATCTATAGCATGCAGCCTGTCCAGACAAATAACAGTCGGGTAGAAAGATATTCCCCAGCAGTTAAAATTTAACCAAACCCCAAGGATATAACGGTACAGATGGAGTTGTTTTATTATTCCATTACTTTCATGCATACCGGCGAATATGGGTGACGAATCTCTCTGAGTGGATAACCTGCCGTTTTTAATACCCTCCTCATAGCTGAAAAGTACGGTTCAAACACGCTCATACCGGCATGTCACCGTATCGACAACCAAGAAGAGAGGAAACCTTAGTGCTTCCCGATCGGACTTGTCCTACTTTCAGTAGATCGATTTAATGGTACTTTTTATGAAGCACACAAAATGTAGGCTCAAACAAAGTTAAGTAAACCTCAATTTGAACTCAATGTCCCCGATGCGGTGTCTATTATACTCCATTATACTATCTATGTGACTACTACCGTTGGGATAGCTTGCCAATTCGAATAAACAGAATATCCTCAGACAGTCAGAACCCGCGCTCATCTACGTGCGACATGATGCACTTAGAGCTAATACCCATCAGTCAAAATCGAAACTGAAGCAGTTTAATGCGTCCGGAAGCAGATAATTAGATTCTGGGACGTTAAATCCCGTTCCGTGACTGGTTACTTAGTCACTTCCCGATGGGAGTGAACTCTGTGTGATCTTCCATAAACTGCGCCTTAGATACATGTAAAAAATATGGACAATTTCTGTGTTCATCTTCCCACAATGAGTTTTCACGGATATGGGCCCGAAATATCACCGGAAACAAGGCCTTCAGTACCTAAGAGACCAAAATGTTTAAGTTGGCAGAATTTGGCGCAATGATAAAAACGAAAACATCAGTTTATTCATATGGTCATTTCTTAATTCATAATGATGAAAACCAAAAGAGCAACAAAAGACTCATTGATATAGTCGCAAATGCTGTTACAAACTGCCGAGACAAATAAAGAATGCATACAATTGGTCGATAAATCCACTGGGATCTATGTTGTGGAGTCAATGCGTACCTATGGCGAGATAGTTCACTACAGCTTTCGAGCTGTACTGATATCATATACATGCTAATCAAAAAGTGGCATATTGCATTATTTATATTGGTAATTAGTACACGAAATTCGGTCAGTCACTGCAACGAGCGAATACCAGTTACCCGTAAGTACTGAATCGGCTTCGACCCAAACCACGGAAACGAAGTGAACATGAAGACCACAACAGAAGGGAAACAAGTTCGAGCTGTATTTACAATTCGTTGGTTTATATACAGGGTTGGAAATATATCGATGAGTGGATTTCATTCCAACCACTGACCTTCGCGGAGCGTTTGGATTTCACGACCGCTTATTGTTACGGTTCTCATTGGTTGTTCGTCTACACAGGTTAGCGTGAAGCTTTGTTAAACTTGACTTACCCTTAAACTCACCACATTTGTACATCTGGTGAAAATGTGATTGCACATCAAGTGACAGTGGAACCACGGGTACGAAAGAAAACAAAGAGGGGAATAAACGGAAAGTTGTGTAGACCTCAACAAGCACATACTATCAGTTTTATTCCCCACCGTCATTTCGTCGGTTTTCCGTTGTCCTCCCTGGTTAGTCTCTGAGTCTTATACTATCCGGTCGCCCAAACTGAAATTGAGGGTTGATTTAGTGGGCCTTATCTCGAGTCTCGGGCCAAAGGGTCTATTAGAAAAGAGGACGATTCGAAAGTCTAGTAATCTACTGGAAAGTATTGACTATTTGCGCCGTTCATGCGTTCTTCGGATGAGGCCACATCCATAGTGCCAGGTACATACCTGGACTACAGATGCCGGTCACCTTAATGGAGTATGCTTCGTCGACTGTCCGTGATTGGTTAGGAATCAGGATTTAGCCATCCTATCCTAGACTAATCAGCAGTCAATTGGATGGAAACCCCTTTCGTCCTCACACTATAATGAGACCTCCACTGGTAAGCAATGAATAGAACCTTCTCAGCAGATATCGTTTGAGATGCCGGATCATTTCGGAGCACTCCTAGGTGAAGTGATCGAACTTTAATGTATACGCGGACAAAAGGACAGCTTTGATATAAACCCGCGTCCCCAGTGGATCTCAGCGCTTTCAGTTAAATGCGAATTGCAGAATTCATTATTATATTAGTACCACGCAAACCAACCACCTGCAGCCTGAGGACCCTTGTGTATGAATGTATCCCGGTGTTGTCACTTAATCGAACACAGTATGTTTTTGAAACCGTTGAGGGAGTAAGTTGTCAGTTGTGATCGATTTGCGTGAATCAGCTATTATCTTTCCTTCTCGAACTGTGAATCAAGTTCTGTGTTGCTCGAAACTGCTGCCCAGATTTTCTGCAACGTCCTGTCATTGTCTGGAATTATGCTTCGATTTCTGCAATGGTGCTAGTATCATATATTTTTATTTGAGACGCCAGAGCAGAAACTCTTTCCCGCTTTCACCGTTATAGGCAATCCAGTTCATGATCCGGTTGAATCTTTACTGGACATCCTCTCCAATGTTCGAAGGAATCCCCAACACAACAGTTCCTATACTCTGTAACTCGCGACTTTCAATCAATATTATCGTTGAAGCCATGTTACAATTTAAAATACTGTCTTTCCTCTAACCCATATTTAAAAACAAAAAGATGATAAATTTTGCGACACCTTATACATTAGGTTTAACTTTGTTAATGATCTGTATAAAACCGTCTAGTATGTATGGAAACTCACATTGATAACTAGGGCAAGGTAAACCAAAAATATATACGATTTGTCAAACTAAACTTAGGTCTAAGGCGGCTGTACTATTGGGATTGTTAGTTTCCGGGTGCACATAATCGGCATACGTAACCGAACCATCATCGCTTGACTTTGTGTCAGGATGGATATCACGCAACAGCGGTTTGATCGAAGAAACTGGATCAACTTCATTTTTTTTGCCATTATGGGTTAAGCGAAATGTGATCGAGGATTTAGGCTCACGTTACCGTTGGTTGCGTCTTGCGTTCTCGAATTAACCAACCCTTTAACTGTCTTGTGACTTCCGTCCTGATAGTTGTCAATTTCGCTTGTCAATGCAAGTGTCACCAGGTCGCGCAACATGAGAAGTAGAATCTTCCAGGGGCCTGCGCTCCCCGTTCTCTAAATCAACCCTCCTAGTTCATGAAAGCAAATGAAGATGTGCGGCCGGGAATGTCAGACAGTAAAAGGTCGCGAGTTTCTGTCGTAGACCATTAAACAGAAGAGCGCTTCTGAATTTCACTTCGCAAAATGTCACCTTACTCGATACTAACTGTCTAGCGCCACTTTGGAGGTTGTGTTTGGCTATGGACTGTAATAAATTCTCCCGAGATAACAGTTTCTCCCTAGTGTTTCTCCAATGCAGCTCGCCTCCAGCGGTGCAGCTTGTCATGGTAAGATCATTTTGATCTAACCCTTGCTCGATAGAACCTAATGAAAGGCATTGCAGAAGATACCCATTAAACTTTCCTACGGTGTAAGAAGCAAACAGATGAATAAGTATTCGACCCGGTTCTTCTTTGACGTATGCTGCATCCATCCTAAAATATCTCCGTCGCAAGTCCAACAGGTTTCACAGAGACACATTTGCACACAAATATACGTGTTCCATCACCAATGCGCCGTAGTATGACCGAATGTACAAGCGTCTGCCTTGGCGATAGGCCAACAAAACGCTTTCACATCCTGAATTTACACACTACTGTTCAGTGCGTGCTCGTAATTCACCGCTAACCGAGAGCGAAGACAATATGATCCCGGCAGGGAAGGGGCTCAGTATTAAAGGTGATCTTTTGCACCCGGAAAGGTCGAATATCCTCTCCCACTGTGAACAGTCACTTTTGCTGAATTAAGATAACGCGTCACTCAGGGAAATCCCATTTGAGAAGAAATTAGCTGGATTAAGAAAGCAAATAAAAGTATATCTCCGTAGGTAAGTATGGTGACTAACCTGAAAGTAACAATTACACCTGACTGCTGTCTTGTAGATGCTTCATGGAACGATACCACTCAATGTCTTCTAAACAGTTTATCTTCTGATAAAGACTGAATTTTATTATTTTCCCATGTCACCTGGCCGACAGGGTACCCACACTGTTTCTTTGTGGCACACAATCGACATGGGAATTGGGTCGGTTTCTACGGTGCACAGACGTGGGAACGTGTTTGGACGGGCTAGCTTAACCATTTGAATCCACACGCTTGTCACTGGTGCAACATGATTTGCTTGTTATTATTTTAATATTTTTTCGTATTGTCTTACCTAGTCAGGGATCAGCAAGAATATCCGTGTCCTGTTTGAGACCTGGACAAGACCGAGGAGGGAAACCCTCCAGTCGTAAAAAACCGCACACGGCCTAGAGCAAATCGCAAACATGACAGTCAACCAAGCCAGAAAAGTGTGAATAGTGCTAGCCAGTCAAAATTAGCAAGTTAGGGCTACGAATAATAAAATGAAAACAGTGTTTTGGTAATATACTTTGTCGAGAAAATGAGGATTCGATCGACCAGCCTGACAAATAAATTGAGCTACATCAGGCGAGTGACAAGCCCATTCACTGTTGGACTGTTGTAGAACAGTTGCTTGTACCATTCGATAAACTGCATTTTTCTCCTTCTCGTTAAGCTTATGCTGATTGCCTACCCTAGATGGATGATTCAGACAATGAATCCAAGTAGCCACACAATTTTATGTTAATGTTTCCCTGTCAGACGCTGCTTGTTACTCCATAATCAACTTTCTGTCTGCTTCAACAGCCCAAGTTGGGACTGGACAGATATGCTCGGTTCGTAGTGGTACTCGAGGTAGACAGGTGTAATCCGTCGGCATATCGACCACAACACCCAATGCCCTCTAGGCTATTGTAGTCCATTGCCGGAAAGGCTAAATCACGTGGTGCCGTGTCCACACGGGTTTTCATGTTCCGTTGTTTAACCTGTATCGTGCGCACATTTTGACAAATTCCTAACTCCAATGGCTCGAGGTGTTTCTGCTACTTACGCCATTTACGTCACATGCGATTTGAGTCCTAAAAAGTGCCTTAGCTGAGAAGGCTGTGCGGTGACGATAAAAGCTCCAGGACGCTTGTTTCAGCGCGATGACTCACGCATCAGTGAGATCGATCCATATCTGAGATACAGGACTGTTTGACTGGCCCGTCTGGGCCCAGGCGAATGACGCATTGACCAACGGTCCTATAGACAGCAACCTGGAAAGCAAGGTGGGAGACCAACCATTGGCTCTAGATTTGGATCAAGGGAAAAGTGATCTGGTTCTCATGATGTGTACACGGCCGAATGGGGACGTTACTCGAAATGAAGACCAAACAGCTGACACTGAGTACGAGAGAAGACTGGAAATCGGCAAATGAGTTGCGAACTGAGGAGAACGGTATAAATTGTTTCACCACAGCAACTAAATTGTACAATCGTGTCGACCGGCCAAAGGCCATGTAATCGTTCTTGAAGGCGTTGGAGCTAATGATTGCAACAACCAGATTTTAAATCATTCCGCACATGATTGTCACCGAAAGTGGATAACAGTTTTGTGGAGTTTCTAATTATTGACCCGATCGTATTGAATGGCGACTCCGTCGCACAGTACCCCGTCCGAATGGCGCAACCACAAAACTTGGCACGATTGGAATGCACGGTTCCAGAATGTTGTGAGTCCCGGATTTGTTTGTGAACAATCTTCCCGCCGGCATCAGTGTAACGTACGCACCTGCAAAGGAAAGGCCGGCTATGTTATCTGAGCTCAGACAACTGGGTGTTTTGGTTAGTCTCCTTGGAAGTCACCCGATATTTTCGAGTACAACTTCGTTGTAATCTGCGTATTCAACTACTCTCGGCTCCGCAGCGGCACACGGGCGAGAAGTTGAAGTATGTCCCAAGTGCTATTGACGCAAAGACATTCCACCAATCACGATTCCTCCTATTTTGTTTAAAAATGCGATCTGTAAATAACCTCGAATGAATGCGTCCTCCAGTTACTGTGGCCTTCTTCTTGTCTTCAGTTGTGTAGCCTGGGTCGGAGTCATTCTAGTGTTCAGCGGTGGTCCGTGTCCGTGCCTTATTGTTGTTGGTTAAATTTCGTATTATTGTTTCAAGTACGAATAAGGCTCGCGGTATCGTAACGAGAAAACTGGGTCTGTTAATTATCAAACTAACTGATGTGAACATTTCAGTCATGCATCGAAGACATCTCGGCAAAACCTGTTCCAGACCCGACCGTAGTACACGTCGATTCGGGGACATCCAGACAACGAATTAGATCCCGTGCGATTTAACAACAGACGAGCTCGTAGCACAGTGTATTTCAGCAATTCTTATTCAAGTTTGAAATTCGATTCCGCAAACAAACCAACAAACTGAGGAACTCTCGAGGGATGAAAGCCATGCTGAGTGTGCTTGCAAGTTACGTGGCAGTTTTGCTATCGCCTGCAACTAGAGAAGTGGTAACTCGCGAATATGAAAGATGAACATTCCTTAGTTGACCTGGCTAAAAGGTATTTCAGCAGTGATGTTCATGTCTAGTTAGTGTGTGAATATGAATACGTTGTAAATAAATTCTTACGTGCCGCCCAGTTTCCGCCGTGTTTTTGGTTTCGTGACCTGCAGCGGGAGCTCTCCCGATGGGTACTGGTATTCCACCATTCCGCATTTACAAACGTGAGTCTTGATCAAATAATCAGTGCTTTCAATCTCTAAAGACAAGTCTGCGAATCCAATTTTTGCCTTTCTCATCCGTGGTTTGGGGTTTGCAGGTTCTTTTCTTGAACATTTTTTATTACATTTGTACATGTTGAAAATTCACCGCCACTTCTGCTAACGTACTTCTTTCTTCCTGGCTCTATTTGACCTGAGAAGCTAGAATGGCCACATCATACTGTTGGCCTCACGGCGCTTCTCTATTCACGTTTATGAAATACCATGGACAACAATCACCTGTCAATTTTCAACACTCCTGTCGATTGTCTTTTGACCGATCTGGTATCGAATCTCGCATAACTCTAACCCAGAATGTACTACAGCATCCGACTCACATGCTACACGAAGATTTGTCTGTTTTTAGTTCATATTACAGGAAGGGCTTTCACCCGTACTTCAGTCACGTCCGAGTATTGACCCATGGCTGAGGGGGTAAAACTTAAAAATTTGGACAGGCGATTGGGTCCACTTTGTTCGTCTCACATACTTGTGGCATTATTAGAAGCCAAAGGAATTATGTATACAGTTTCTAAGCAAAAGTGGTATCATTTTAGTCGGTGAATTTGAATAAAATGCCTGTAGACTGCTTGCAGAAATACATTAAATAAATACAGATACAAACAGAAGGATGCGTTCGATCTATTGCATCCTCCAAGTAAACAGTGTTTGGAAGATGAGTTGAAGAAGTTGTCCGTAAAATGACTAGCTGTATAATTTCTTTCTGAAATTGTAATGCCGAATTCAGCCACTAGCACATGAACTTCTTAATAACCTGCCGCCACGGTTCTCATTGGCTGGTTGTCTAAGCAAGCCAGCTCGAAGCTGTGCCGGGTTGCATCATGTGACTTGGAGGCAGGCCCACCACATCAGGAACTATCAGAACCAATTAGCTTGGTCACACAGAGCATTTAAAATTCCGGATCTTCTTGAATGACATCAATCCACGGGGTTTCGATGTCAAGTAGCAATGCAGTAATTTGCTTAAGTCACCGAACTCGTGAAACTGTATCTTTTTTCAACCGCATCTTCGCTGTTTGGTTACGTACGTTTTTGTTTTAGATTATCACTTTCTGATTGGGTAATCTAGTGATAAAGTAAGAAAAATCAGAATATAAGTTGGTAGTTGAATTGGTAAATCACTTAAATTTTGTCGGACTAAATACCTGCCTTATGGAAATTAACTTCAGTTACCAGTCGACGTGCTACAACGTGTTTAGCTTAGAAGTTAAAGCCACTGTCCAAGTACCTACGTCCCTTTCTGTGAAGCCGTCCTCCGGCACTTCTAATTTCATGGTTTAGTGAGTCCATGGAGTGGACAACCACGAGCAATAACCGATGGCTTATTCATCCGGATGTCATGCTCGCTGGAATTTCATCTGCCGACGAAACCGGACGGGCTGTTCTAAATGGGCAATTCTGACAAACGGGAGATGGGAACGAGAAAGACGCAGAGTACCCTCACCCCAATTTTATCCAAATTAAACAACAGACGACGAGAACGGAAATGTGACTAATACGATATGCGTGATCGGCTATGGGGTGGTTCGCAAATTGGAACGGCACTACCGTGGTACTGTCTGTCCACCTAGCTTGGTCACAGGTCAGCCTTTTATCGTTCACTCTCTGATAACGACTGGCACGTGAGTTTCGGTCACGGGCGCCGAAGGTGGCCAGGGGAAGGCTAACAAACGTAGCTGCTTGTCCAAGCAGTAAAAAGAAACGGAGTAATTATTGTTTTTCAACGGCTGAGTGATGCATACACAAACGATTATATTTTGGTGGGCGTGGCTATGAGACGTGAGATGGTTCGGAGGAGGACTGTTGTCATTTGAGGGGACTGGAAGCAGTGTTAAGTTAAAAGTGTTTGGCACTTCCCCGGGGATTAGAACAGTATATGTACGGTCAAGGATAATGCTGACAACTCCATGCTCTCAATAATGCATGTCAGTGAAAATTAGTTTCCTTTAAAATGTTGTGTTAGGTTCCAGTTTGTGTTTTCTTCTCTGCACTTCGAAGCTCCTATATAGTCACTCAGATTAATTCACTCCAACCCAAGGACTTCCTTGCTGTCATTGATAATCGGTACATATTCTTGAATAATCACTGCATGGTTCTGGTCATTGGCTTCATGCCACTGAGTTCAGACATCCCAGAACATGGCCCAACCAGCTTACCGTGAGATATCATGCTAAGACCACTGTAGTTTGAGGGACAGAGACACTACATCTTGAGGCGTGAAAGCTTGCACAGCTGTAGCGAGTCTTCACAGAATTCGGAATCAACCAATCAGGACTGCAGAGGCACACGAGCCGGAAGTTAAAACATGCTGCTAAGTTTCGTTGGCTCAAAGATATTCCACCAGCCAAGCTTCCTCGTATTTTGTAAACAAACATACAATTTGCTAGTAAACTAGAAAGAACTCGCCTTCCAGTTGCTGTGGGCTTCGCGTTTTCTCCTGTTGATCAATTTGAGTCAGAGTCATTCCAGTGAATGCGAACCGCCCGTACCCATACCTTATTGCTGCTAGTCGAATTTCGCATTACTATTTCAGTTATTAATATTATAATAACATGAGCCTGAGGAAAGCACTTTGTAGCTATGGCACCAATTACTATCCACCTAGATGTCCTGATACTGAAATCTCCTGGTTATAAAGACCCCCTAAAAATGTGAATTTTTTTCATTTCGGGCAGTATATGCCACTGAAAAAAAACAAATGAATCTGAGAAAATGCAATGCATTACCGTTCGCATGTTTGTTGCTAAAATAGAAAAGTTTTATTGGACAAACGTTCAAACCCGAATATTGCAGTCAACCGTTACATTCATACTCCTAAATAAATACATCCAAATTATATTGTGTCAAACGAAAACATTTTATGGATCAATCAGAAGGTGACATTAATGCAGGAAAACAAATCACAACCAGCATACAAGATTAGAAGTAAACCAATCCGCACATAAATATTATTCGGAATTCATTGAAACTTTCGCCGAATAAGTCAATCGGTGGAATGTACCTTAGCAACGAGAAAAATCCACTGAAAATGTTTTAAAAACTGGAATTTTTACTATTCACAATTGAGAAGAGAAGTGAGATGCTTTGTTTACTAGGCGATGAACTGATCATAGTGCTGGTTTGTACCACACTGTCGGCCCCAGGAATGAAAGAAATCGGGACAGTACATGGTGTCCAATATTCTGACGAATACACCCTAATACAGGAAATTTATATTTTAAAATTCCTGGCTCACAACCCTCCGATTAATGTCTTACTCTATCACGTAATCTATTCAGAACTACCAAGCAACTTGTACGTTGATCAATCATTTCGCCATCGATCGAATAACGTACAGTCTCACCGTTACGTACTCGTGAAACATTGGCTCCCCTGTCTAATGAGCTTCCATGTAATTTCGAACTATTCACATGGCTTATCGGAAGTCCGAGCTCTTGATAATCATTTCTCGATGTGTTATTGCAGCCCGTTTGACGGTGTTATTCTGCCGACATTTTCGAAGCGACTTCGTGACTAATAATCTCAAATGGGTATTCTGTTGTGCATTGCTCGACTAATTTAAATTCCTTCATAAACACTATCCAACAGTTGTACATTGTTTTGATGAGGTTGGTGCGGCAACCGATCTTATGGCTTGCCTAATGAAACAGTGACTGGCCGTGGTGGGATTCGAATCAAGCCAGATTCATTCCCAGACTCTACTGCAGTAATTGACCATCTGGCTACAGTCGGTCATGATTGGTAGTTTTAAGTCACTCATATTACCCAATTGTCAGTTTACCCCTGCTCATGGTAATGGCCCTCTCGGGTCCAGAAAACATTCCGTTTCGCTAGATTAGTGAAATTATTATTATCACGCAACCACAAGGTCGTTTCAATCCTTTTCACAAGAAAGACTAGGTGATTGTAGTTGAGGGAACTTGTATGCTTTAGACATGAACATCGCGTAAAAACAATAAACTTAACATTTGATATGTTGTCGGATATCTTTACCATTTCTGAAGTTCTTATAGTTCGTGAAAAAGCGAAAATTAAAGTGAATCCTTTTTCCCTTGTCATTGCACACACCTGGCCCCTACATCAGTGGTCTTCAGATGGATTCTATATTGCCACTACAATCAGTTTAGGCGTGACCCAGTGCAACCCGAATGGTATTGGGTTTCGGACTGTAGCTTCAACACACTGTCTCATCCTACTATATAAACTGCGAGACGAAATGAAATTACACGTGAAAAGTCGTGTATTTTCGCGAGTGCAGTCGTGCGATTAATTGGGCCGTTTGCCATCGCAACATTCGTGTATGGTCATGGGACGGTATCTCATACACATCGGCCTTTGAGACTTCAGCCCATTCCCACGCCAGCGCAAGTCTCACCGTCGTGGTTCGCACTCACGGACCGTCAAGGTCACAGATCTACGCAGACAAGACAGCAGTATAGAGATAGGACTATGCTGGACTCGCGGCCTCATGCCAAAGAGGTTTGAAGATGCAAGGATGCTTTGGGCTGTGAAATTTAGGCCCAGAGTTTCGTCCAGTCTTATCCGATAGCCTTTAGATTTGTGACTTGCAGGTGCGGTTCAGAGGATGGCGGAGATTCTTCAAATCATACATCTCATTGATCTCCACAGGATGGTCGGACCACAAGATGAAACAGAAAGGTACGTTTCTCTGCGTCCACAGTCTTTTTGACTAAAAATTTAGAACAAGGCCAGTTTAAAACACGTAGCATTTGGATAAAAAATAACGGTAACCGATGTGCGGATTCCCTGAACCTCGAATGAGCTAATGTAACACTATTTTCTAAGGAAGAAGTGTTTAAAACTCCTTCGCCCGACCAAAATAACCATATGTATAGGTCCTCGTGGTATGTCTTTACTTCTAAAGAACGATGTAACTTCACTCAGTGATGCATTTACTTCCCTTTTTAATACCTCCTTATGCAAACATTCCATTCTCGTCACTATCGTGCCCATCACCAAACCTAGTCATTCAAACGCTCCAACAAACACTTTCGTCCCACTTTTCTCACATCATGCAGTCTTAAACTAACAGAACGCGCCGTCCGGGGCCGTCTAACTTCCGTTAGCGTGCCTGACGACCCCTTCAGTTTGCGTGCAGACCGAAGAGGTCCCCTTTGGATGTTGTCGCTTCCCTGGTTCACAAAGTGACCAAATTCTTGGATCTATCCGACAAATCTGTCCGATGTGCTTTCTTAGATTTTTCTCTGCATTCGACTGTTTCATAGTCTCCACTTGAACAGTTCGCCTGTCTCAATCGCCTCTTGGCATGGCTATCAGGCTACTTCATCAACAGAACTCCGTGCAAAAGACTGGGTACAAACATATCTGGAATCCTTCAAGGAGCTGTCATTCCTCCTTATTTGATTTCAGCATATATCAGTGACCTACATGCTGGTTCTCCTGGTCACTTGTTCAAATATGGGGATGGTGTTGCTGTCTGTTGGTCTATATCTGGAACTGAAGATTTCCTGAGATTTTCCAGCAACTGGTCTCTCATCCATCGTTTTTCTTTTCCCTCTGGCTTTACTCTTATTTTGTCAACATATGTCGAATGTTTGTTTACTTTTCTCGATCTGTTTACCCGACTGAACCTTCTTTCATGAACATAGAACAACCCACTAGGGTAGATTCCATCAAGAACTTGGGAATTACTGTTGATAAAAGCCTAAGATGGCTCTCTCACATTTCCAGTTTTGCAAAAAATGTTAGAGGACTATCATTTTACATAAAACGGCTGCGACATTTCCAAGTTAAGCAAAACACCATTTCCCCATTTGTTTACCAGTGTGTTTCCCGCTCTCCTTTGTCGTTCCTCTGTCGTTCCAATGTCATTCTTGCTGGTTTACTAAAGAAAGACTCCAGAACGCTTCGTCGTAGTTTGTCATTTATTAGTGGTGTATCTTACATGCCACTGAAAGAACTGTGCACCAAACTGTGTGATATGCATCTATCTGCATGCGAAAAATTTGCAGGTAACATTCATTTTTATCCCTCGCAGCCTTTATACAGTGACCTTTCTAAATGTCGTTGTCAACCCAGGACACGTTCCATATCTATAGGAACTCGATTATTCCCTACCTACCCCAAATTCTCACCAATCGAGAACAACTGACTGATTTTCTGCATAATCACTCGAGAATTTTAAATGTTTTATTCTTCGCTACGTTTTTCTCTTTCCAAATTCTTCATTCTGAGAAAGCGGCGAATGCATCCTTTTTGACTGAAATGCGGACATCTATGTACGCAAAAGTTCAAACAATACAATACGATACAATACAAAGTAATTTCAGAGCAGGCACTTAGGTGGGAATAAACTATCCGTTCATGCGAGGCTTTACCATGAGGTTTGTAGTATAAAGCAAAAATGGGATACAATGGAATGATTTCGTATTCGTCCGTAAGGTCCTTTTGTTACCATCTGAGGTGGCTCTCAATGGCACCGTGAGTTTTCTAACAGGCACAATGAAAAGACCATGGTTGCTAAATCTATATGCTACAGCTCTGATTGTGAAATGCACCCTGTGTTGATATGTATATATATATATATTTATATAGTACCGCTGTGCTACTCGGTCGCCAGGTCCGTGGCAGGTCTTTTTATTCGTAGATGCACCTCTAGCCATTGCAAGCAGGCGTCTTCTGCAAGGCAGCAGAATCATTCCAGGCGAGTCGGTAACCAGTTAATCGGTTCATATGCCTCTTGTGGAAAACCTTGCCGGGTCAGTGGAACACGCCAAGGGAAATAGCCTTTTTTGTGTGGCGGGCCACATTCACCACGTCGCAATGTCGCCAGGACGCTCTTGTGGATTTTTTTAGGGAGGTCGCTTACCCTGTGTAAATCGGCTGCGCCTTTGACACTCCCGCTGCTTGTCCGCAGCCGCTTATTCGGTGGGTTTGAGCCCGCCTTATTCACGGCCAACCACATGGATGCTGGCCGTCCCCAATCCGCAACCCAGGGATGCGCCCAGGAGCAGAATATTGTAGCCGCTACCTAATACACCGTTTTTAAGTAGTGGAAAACGGCGACCGAAGTGAAGTAAGTTTTTCCAATAACCTTCGGAAGAATATTGAAAAATGACATTCAGTCTTGAAGAATAACTTCAGATCTTCTCTAAATTTGGTCACACGGATGTTGAATTTTCGCACCTTCCCAATCGAAAATAATGTGAATGAGCCCTTCCTTTACTCTCATTTCATTTCCATCCGTTTTAGAAAGTCCTATGGGTTGCCATATTTTTCGACACCACCTCTTACGACACATTTATTGCTGGTGGTTTTCGGTTGACAGCACGTCTTTCAGACGGTAACGGGTCCGCTGATGTCAAGTTTTTATTGAACCCATGTAACAGTTATGGTTAGGAATGCAAAATGCCCGATCTGGGTGATGATATTCGATCTATCTGTCTGAACTTTAGTGTCCGCCTGGTACAAACCTACTGTGGCCATAGCCAATCATTTTCATGCATAAAAGTGCTACAACTTGGCCGTTGTGACAAGTAACCGGAAGGCATTGATGTACGTGGATTTTGCTCGTGACTTCCTTGACCATTTACAATTAATCACTTCGACACAGTGCTGAACTTTTCGTGATCCAAATGCAAAAGCACGTCGTAGTCCGAAATGTTTTTAATAGGGTGAAATTTCAGTTGCCGTGGCTACCCTATTTGGAGACAAGTTTCGATTGCAAATCTCCCTTGAAAAACTTTATCCACGGTTGTTGAGATGTTGCATGAGTAGAAACATTTTCATGGACCCCTATTTCAGATAACGTTACTTGGCACGACATTTTGTCGGCGCAATCTTTGGTTTGCTACGGCCGATTTTCCATTCCATTAAGCGTTAGGTTTCTTGTACCAGTTGAAATGGGCCTGGAGATTACCTGTATGTTACCTGAAGACACCGAAGTATGACCTGCGATCGCTAAAACAATAGGAGTCCTAAGCATTGAGTGTACGTTTACCGATCCATCCGCTCTAAAGAACATCCATATGCCTGAGGCACTACGGAGTTCGGTTTTTAGTGTTAATTTCACCGACCATTATTCTTGTAATAAAATGCTGTGGTTTTGGTGACAATCTCACTGCATCGTCTGTTCGGGGATGAAAAGCAGAACGAGGAATGATGAGAATTCCACAGGAAGGAAATAAATTGAAGAACTGTGCAGAAGAGGAAGGATCCCGGTGGAAGAATGCCACTAGTTATAGCACTGAGCCATGTAACCTATTGTCTTCAGCTGCAGCTTAAGGGGATCTCGTGGACCCCAATCCGTTAGTCTAACGGAACCTACACGAGATGATGCAGATCTACTTTGCATCTTGTCCAATGCAATATTTATTAACACACCGTTTTATCGTTCGTGGCGGCTAATGGTCAAGTGTCATATTTCGTAGTGATTTTATCGTTAAAAATTGTCAGTATCAAAACGGTCGTCCACTGTTTCTGGCTTTACGCATTACCCGCTCGTTGTCATCGCGTCAACATACAAGCCGTTCAACTTATGAACTGTCGGTAACATTAACATCTTTGTTTTTTTGATGTTTGAATAAACAAACCGGATTTCGTCCGAAGAAAAAGCTCAAGTCCGGATGTGCGATTAAGGCCATAGTTGGCAGCATGTCTACTCACAAAATGTTTGTTTATTGAAGCACCTCGCCCTAGACGGTTTCCAGTAGTATTGAATTTACTCTTAGATCCAGTTACACTTTCTCCGATAATCCAGTCTGCTGAGAGATTATGGGATGTTTTGTTCCACACAAAAGTATTTCCTGTAAAAAGGACCAAGTTCCCCACAGTTTACACCAGAATCAATGGCGCTTCCCCATAAACTGTGGAACAGACCTGGTAAGTTGAATTGCCAAACTTCCAAGCCGTGGAGAAAGAATACTAGGCTCTGAAATCTACTTCAGAATGTCCGGTTTTGTTTTAAAATTCCCCACTTTATCCAAAATGTCACGAACATTAGGAAATCTGACGTTAACAACATTTTTATTCCCAAAACATTATCATATATGCATGTAACAGCGGTCATACCGGTTGTTTGACCACTTGCAGCCATCCTGTTGGACAAAGCTCTTTCACGTGTACTTCTAGGGGAGTCACATGTTCATTTACTGACTCATATACCCGGATGTCTTCGCTTAGGCAGCAAGTCACAATTCTGCAACAGTCATCAAGGTGAATGTACTCGACGTTTTCTGAACTATTTAGTTCGCCCGGTCTCAAATCTAATTTTAATGATGAATGATTCTTTTTTACTGACCCACCTACCGCCTGCCCCAGTGAAACCAAATTTCGCTTTCCCATGTGTATGCCGACTTATGCGTTTGAACAGACGCTGCAAAACATCCTACTGAAGAGGCTGATACATGCACTACTCATCATCAGCATGAACATTTGATTGCTATCATGTTTCACCTTCTAAAATTTCAATTAACTCATAATCATGGAAACCTAAACATAAATACGTGGCAACCAGTGCTCTGTGTTTGTTACCCGGAAACAAGTTCGAACATACGAAGTTTTGTCTTGCTGGTACGAAATCCAACTTTAATGGTTTTGGCTAATTTCAGTTCAGTACTTACCACCTCTGCCTGTGATTATTCCTTAACGGTAAGTGCAGTTGCCCTGTGGAGGGAGAGGGATATGGGAAGCAAGCTTCTTCTGATGCGCGAATGCGGTTAACTTTATTGGGACGTAGTATTTGACAAGGAAAAAATAAGTCAGTTACAGTATGGTGCTACGGTTTTGTGATCGCGTTGTGAAGGTATATTGCATGTTCATTAAAAGTGCATCCTGGGTGGGTTTGGGAACAGAAAGGATCGCAGGGTGAGGAACCGTATGCCGGAAATAGGTGATCCGTTCTTGAGATTTTCAACCCCTACTACTAAAGGGGAATAGACTAATTTCTATTCACAAAACCAGTTTCCCATAAATCCCACCGGAGTGAGTTGAAACGAATATGGATGGTTTATTGTCAATTCGCTATGCAACTTCCTAATTATGGAAGATATCTAGTTGACTGGCAAACAAATTCCCCCAATGTGTCAAATCAACAGAATTGCAGTGACTTCAAAGTCATTGTGATTATGTTGCCTTTTGGGACCACGGTCTTCTGGTTCGATTTCCTGAAAAAGCAAACCACTTCTTACGGAACAGTCTCTTGTTAGCCTCTTCTGGTTCTAGAAATGTTGTACTCCGATTTATATGGGACAAGTTGAGTAATTGGAAAGTTTCTTGTTTTGCTTTAATTGATAATGACAGGAAAGAAAGCGGTTAAATAACTGAGCATATTGGTCTTTCCGAAGGGTGCATCATCAAAATATGTGTGCAGTAACATTAATAGCTTATTTATTTTCTTTTTATTCAGTATGCAAAATTAATACATTTCTGGAAAGGGGTTTCGCTCTGTTACAGGCTACCCAGTGGAAAGTTAACTTCCATGGAAAGACTCGAAACTCGAGAGGGGTCATTTGCCTCTCGGTGATAGGATGATATTGACTGTTTTCGGCTCCACCATCCCTATTAGTTACTCTTCTTGTTCCACCAGTGGCTCTTGACTGACCGTCAAGTCTGGGGTAAGTGAACGTTGTCTGTCGCTCACTTCATCCTAACTGCGGCCTGTGTTGGACAAAGTGACGTACAACACGCGAAGATTTTGCTAACAGTTCTCTTTTGGCATAGAATATTTTTCTGAATCTCGTAGTGGTGGTGAGCTAATTGG
This sequence comes from Fasciolopsis buskii, assembly GCA_008360955.1. NCBI lineage: Eukaryota > Metazoa > Platyhelminthes > Trematoda > Plagiorchiida > Fasciolidae > Fasciolopsis > Fasciolopsis buskii. Next base: position 85,529 of record LUCM01003049.1, on the reverse strand, counting down.
AAATATTTCCTCAAACAGTTGAACTTGGCGGAATGAACTCATTCTGCCATTCTGAAGCGATTAGACGTTTACGCACACACACACATGCATACGCATAATAATATCGAATACACCGAAGTTATTCAATCGACTGTGGTATAGTTAACTGCGTATGTGTATTTGTGTTTGGGGATTTGCGTGCTGTCCCTCTCTCTGTTAGTCTGGGATCACAAAGGGTGCATACAGATACAGGCATTCCCGAAGATTATGCAGTAGGCCTCAAATAATACATTTCGCTTCAGTAGACAGCAGCATAAAGTAACAAGTGTTTGCATTCGTATTCTTTTTGCTCATCGAGAACTGACATATCTTTTCGATAATAAGCCGTGCGTCTAGGTGTTAGCTAGCAAGAAGAAAAATTGGAAAACTAGTCGATATCCTGTTTTAGCCACTAATCGTATATCCCGACCACAACATATTGCGAGCCCGCTAGGGAGAAAAAAGTGAAATTTAATCACAACAATATGAGGCGTGTAATGCTGGAAATCCAAAGTCAATAAACAGCAGTAGTCGATGGGCCTGCGAATATCCTTAAGCAAATTGTTGGTCATTTTGTTTGGTGTCTAGCAACTATTATTACGCCAAGAAGTTTCGGAATTTCCATATATTTAACCACTGATTAGGGAGCTCATTAGATTGTCACTTCACGACATGAAACATATTTTGGACCGGACTAAGACTCAATCCATGCCATGAAGCATGTCTTGAATTCAATTGTGCCTTTGCTCGATTTACGTCAGGCTGAAAGGACACCAATACATTCAAGATAACATGTTTACTATATTCTAGTAGAGTGAAGTCAGGGGCTTCTTCCGCGGACACTATCATCTGTATTGCGTATTTTCTCAGAATCAATAAAGTATCTCCGAAGGCATAACGACTAAATTTCCCATATTCGCGACCTATTCTCATTTGACACGTTTATAAGGCTTTTCTGACTTTACCCGCTCAAGGGTATACAATTTGTACGAGAATAAAAGAAAAGGCTAACTTGATCGAGGAACTTTCCCAGTCAATTGTCCATTTTCTAGCTATTCTGCGAGTTACCACATACCATATATCCATTAACAGTGTTAACACTTTGTGAGACTTAAGCCATAAGCATTTTATGCTATTCCGGAGAACAACCTCATTCTCTGCTTTATTGTGTGAGTAACTTGTATTCCTTATCCGTTTAATTTTGTTCAGCTGAGTCCCGACAGTAATGCATGAAATATCGGTGACAAACTGTGTCAGGATTAGAAGAAAATATTGCATTTGCAAAATTTTAACATGGACACGGGTAACACTGTGGTCATTTTTGGATGTGATTGATTTCCACCATGTAAGGCATGCTCGTGGTATAGTTTGTTCAATTACTACAACTTAAATGGTGGCCTTATTTGGTTTAAGATGCTTCAAATTCTTAAAGACAAAATTTAAATTGACTGAGGTGTCTTATTAGAACATTATCCCTAACATGGTGGTACCAAAAGATTTTGCTGTTTCTCGCTCACTGGTAAGCTGTAACAATAAAAATGCGAGCAATTAAGGCAGCGCTCCTAAATGACCCTGAGCCAAGGTCAACTGTAATATAAATTAAGCTCTTCCCTAATCAACGATTTGTGTTTCTGATCACCAACGATTACTTGACACCAATTACCGCGAACTATCCGAATTAATACACAACTGACTTGAGTCTTTAAAAACAAGTACAAATGTGACTAGAATTCTTGATAAAATAATTGTTTTTTGTTGGACGAGCAAGCTAATTTCCTTTTGTGAAAGGAAGGTAGCAGAAATCCTAAATCATGGACAACAGCAGTTTTCATGCACACTCCTGATGCCTCAAATTAAAATATATATATATATAAATATAAATATAAATATATACTTATATTTATATATATATATATAGGCATAATTTAATTTGAGGCATCAGGAGTGTGCATGAAAACTGCTTGTTGAAGACTCCAAAGTAGAATCACAACTGTGAATAGATGATAATTCTTTGTCATTTGGGCTGAACCAACCTTAGGAACGAGGGCAGAATGCCCCAGAATATGCATATGTATATATAGAAGCAGTAAGTAGTATTTGAATGAGTGAACAAAATCTTCCCGAAGCACACGACTGGTTTCGTGGTTATTGTTGCTCGTCAGGTGTGCGCACCCGATACTCTTTTGTCTATATTTGTACACTGCGAAGTGGCATGCCTCAGCAGAATGTAATTTGTAGCGCAAATAACAAAGAAGTACCAACGAATCACAGTTTTGAATCTTTTATGGAATTTCTATCGCGCAGTTCCCCTGCACATTCCTGATGCTATTATTATGTTTGACGAAAGATGAAAAATTTACTTCCATTTCTGTTGGTAGGATAATTTGTTTCGTTAATTTAACCTGTTTGACGACAAATTATTAGTCATACTACATAAAAAATGTCCTTGTCGTCCGTTTTCAAACCATGTCGTTACTGCACACTTGTACCCGCACACAAAACAATCAACAGGATGCACACGTCACAGGGAATCAGAGCGATAAGAGTTGACGGAAATCTGCGAGTCCGTATAAACAGACTAAAATAGCTAGTTCTATTTCTTGTAGCAGATTTGTAATAATTTGGATACGTAAAATAGTATCAAAGCGCATTATGATCGCACGTTAGTACCATTAAGAACAGAGAGACAGAGAGAGAATGCAATCGTTCTTTCGGATCAAGGTCACAGGGTGATTCGGAAAATGGCAGGAAGACGTGCAGCCGGACGTGATACTGACCGCAAATCTCACGGACCAAGCAATAGTTGTGTAACACTCAATAATTGGACTCTAAGACTGGCAGTGTTCCATCTGAGATTATTTTGTTTGTTGTGTATGCATGGCCTGGATTGTGTTTGCATGTACTCACGTAATTGCACCTATATGCATGCACACATGTTGAGGTGTCAGCTACGAGTTTCAAAACCCGATTGTGCTTGTAGCTTTGTCAATGTGCACCTGCTCATTTTAATAACCGGATGCTTCTCTGACTGAAATGCAGTCGCGTGCGCTGGTATACTGGCGCTGCAACTTACTGTAACACTGACTTAACAAATAGCAGTAAATCATACGAACATGTTTTTACACAACCATGCACCAACAAACTCATGAATGCATATGTAGAACTTATGAAGAATTGTTGACCTGATTATCATATAATGCAACGCGCATATTAACCATGTAAATATATATATATATATATATAGTTGTGATTCTTCTGTGGATTCTTCGACGAAGAGCTTCCGTGCATACTCCTGATGCTACAGATTCGATTCTGGTGAGAAATATCAATTCGGAGTGTACAAGTATGTGGATGTTTGGACAAGAGAGTACTGGGTACACATACCTGGTGAGCGACAATAACCACGAAACCGGTCGTGTGCTCCCGGGCGAATTTTGTCCACACACCCAGATACTACTTGCTGCTTATATGTATATATATTTGCATGAGCTTTTGCGGTTCGGAGAATCGTCCGCGCAATCAAATGGAAAACTGTCATTCGGGACTGGAAAACATTTCGATTTCAGCCTCCTAAACTTTTACCCACATATGCATTAGCAGAAAGCTATGTTGGTGAATGACTTTGGTGTCGTCCCGCTCACTACTCCGCCCAGGGTTAATCTCAGGATTACAGTTGCCAGTTTTCAACCTCCTGAAACGTGATATTTCACAACTGAGCAGAGTCGCACCAATATGCAGCTAATTCTAAAGTTGAAAACGGAATTTGTTGCTAAAACTTGTGGCAAAAGGCTCTGTCGGATTTTAAGCAACATAATGGATATCGGTAATTAAAGCGCACAAGCCATTTCGCGCTAGGTTCAAGTAGTCAGTCGCAAGATTGAATCCATCGGCAGAAGTCATGGGAAGTACTTTTGACACCTTCAGTGTACAGTGTTCTGGGAAAATCGGGCCACTGTTGAGAATGGTTTTACAGGTTTTGGTAATTTGCAATCTTAAACTACCCTCTTCCTATTTGGTGTATGTCAGTGTTATTCTCAAGTGGCTCGTGAGTTTCTTTTTTCGGAAGACGTGGTCCATCAAGTTCCTGTTTTCTTAAACGCAGTGCTTAGATCTGATTAATTACGAAACTCGTTGGATAAAACCCGTTCGATCATTTTTGGTTTGTACGGCGGTCAAACTGTCTGCTGTTCTGCGACTTTGTATTTGTGTGCGTGCGCATGTGACACAAAGCTAATCGATTCGGTTATTGCCGTTAGACTCTACATCCAGGTTCCTGTTGGAGTAACTGTGCCTTCGAAAAATTCGGATTCGAAAGTTCCAAATAATGAATTAAACTGATAAGATTTACAGATGGTCAGAGGGCTGAATGCTTTAAGAAAAGGGAAGACATACTAACGTTTTCGCAACTAAAAATTAACATGGCTAGCCGAGTTTAGAAGTTCGGTCCTGTACGTCCTGACAATCGTATACACTCGTCACTGTGTTATCATTGTAATTGCCATCGGGTTTCAGTTGCACTACGAAATATCCCCCGTTGGTCTACCCCTTTTCAAATGAAACCGCAGGTATCTGATTGCCATTCATGATTCGCATTTAAAACCAAGTCATTTAATATCTTCTATGCATCCAGAGGTAAATACTGAACTACTCTCTCAGGTACTCTATTCCGACCATAACAAAATGGCAGATTACTAGGTCAAATAACCAATTAGTTAGGCAAATGAGCAGGTTTTTCATTTATTTAATGACTGTATTTAGGGTTTTGAGAAACATGGTAAGATAGATCATTATTGACGATCTCTGAGTAATGGTATGGCCAAGTAGATGCTGATAATGAGAAATAGTGGATAAAAGGAACGCAACTGATCGTTTGGCAGTTTCTATTGAAACTTATAACAAACAGAGTTGCTTTGGGAAACTGTTATATGTAAACACATTTAAAACCTCTTTTGAGAATTCAAGTACCAAAGAAACAACCTGTCATGTTTTAATGGAAACAGCAGCGCGGACAACGATATAACGTATCAACCCACAAACATAAGTCATTTACACGTAATGGGATAGCGCCGACCCCGGGACTAGGAGACCGAAGACAACAAAGGCCCACGGCAACTGGCACTCACGTTAAAGTTAAGTTATAAAATACTGTTTGGTGAATGACCATCGTGGGGAATTCGCAACTCTTGTCCGAGACTCACCGCAATTCTGATTGGTCGCTTGTGTTTGCAGGGGATGCTGAAATTTTACCGAGCTGCCTTATGAGTTGCGCATAGACTCGTCACACACCTATACCGAGAAGTGTATCCGTTGGATAGCGAGAATTGTATGCTTCAAAACTGAGAATTGCATCAACCGGAATCTTGTGGTTAAAATCAAAAACGCAAGCTTAGAGAATGAGTAAGGAAGCGGCCTGGGTGAAGGTTTGTGGTTGCGCGGACAGACTTACACAGTTCAACCGAGGTACCACACAGGCTGTCTGCAACGAAGTGAGTCTTGAAAGGCACGAAGCACCATTACCTAAGGTAATCTGATCCACTTCGTCGTGCCTATAATAAACCGAAACAAATCAATTTTCCACCGTTAGTTCGAAAAATAAAGCTTGCGGGGAAATAAGCTCGTCGACTAACTGATCAGTCGGTCGTCTGTCAGTCGAACCAGCAGTGAGCAGAAGCGAATAGCTGATGCAAAGTTGACTTGATAATGAAATGCCTTGATAAAACAAAGTAGGAATGCAACATGAACTTCAAACTCCCGAAATAAACTTTTTAGTTGGTTCTGTATTACAGCTCATCAGCAAAGATTGCTCTTAGGGATGTGACTGCTAAAACCACTCCGAGACATCAAAAGCATGAGTAGATCCTATATATATATATATATATATATATATATATTTACATGGTTAATATGCGCGTTGCATTATATGATAATCAGGTCAACAATTCTTCATAAGTTCTACATATGCATTCATGAGT
>LUCM01003049.1:0-72951 GCA_008360955.1 Fasciolopsis buskii | reverse complement strand
ACAAGTCGGACTGAGTGTGCAGAGAAACGCTCCCAACAGCGGCATCCAAAATAAACAGTTAGAACATGTCTTAGAGCCATTCTATTTGAGAAATTTTGCGCATTCTGCCGGTACATCTTCCACCAGAGACCGAACCCCGTTGTGTTGTTCATTAGTTAGAGCATCTGCGCGGCACGCGGGGGACCACAAGTTCGATTCCAACTTAGAGCTTGAACTCTTGTCTGTGTGAAAATTTCGTACAAAATTTCACGGAAGGCATTAGACGTAAATCGGAGTCATTACGACAGGGACGATATTTGGCATTTCAATACCATTTCAGGTTGGCATGTCGTTTTTCCAAAAACGTAAGTAGTTTGTAAAAGATACACAACAAGCAAACCTATTTGGCTAATCTAAGGTTAGGTTGCCAGCAGCTTAGTCACACAAGATTCTTTCAGAGGGCAGTTATCCAAAGCATGACGATTTCTCAGAATAGCACTTGCGCTTCAACTTGCCTGGATTTCTTTCCCAAAACGTCTCAGATGAACATGGGAAAACGACTGCTCTTTTACCAGTCAGAATCGGCACAAATCAAGAACACGCTTTGAGAAAGTTTTCGTTAGTGTTTCATGACTATCGGCGTTGCATTATTTACTTATTTAGGGATTTCCTCCCTCCCCACCCCCGGGTTGTGAAGAGGTGATGTGCATTATCTTCAGTCTGGAATGCTGATATCTGTCTACTCCAAAGCGTGCGTAAATCCTAGCAAAAATAACTTCTACGCTGTTTACCAGCATGGCACCATTTAGTCCAAACGATGGTTCTAACACTAATCATAAAAAACGGTGGAGGGTCTTGGACTGACTAACTGAAATACAAGCGACTCGTATGTAAGGATGATTACTTTACAAGGCATATGAAACGTGAAGAATGAAAACACTGATGGATGCATGCTGGACAACATGACAAGCGCATGCATTGTGTCAACTCTCCGACGAGTCCTACAGAGTAATTTTTAGATTCTGGATGCACCTAAACGAGCGACCTCGACATTGAGAAGTTCAACTTGAGATTTACGGAACTTTGTTTGGTCGGTAATAGTTCATACTGCGTAAAAACCACTTTTTAAGGCTCAGGATTAGAGCTATTTGAAGCTTTCAGCGAAAATGTCCTCTTAATGTTGAATGATCAGTTATGATACCATGTTATTCGAAACCGGTGAGTTAGTTCAGATATGTGATTAAACAAAATGGTCTCACATCTAAACGCTTATCAGGTGGACAAAAGGGAATACCTCGGGAGGGTGCTGTCTCCTAATTACTGAAGATAAGTCAGTCAACCCGGAAAACACTAAAAATATTCTTGGCAGAAAGAGAGGATGGTTGAAATTTCACCGGGTAACGATCGCATTTGCAGTCAATCCAGACAATTCGACTGAGCGTGAGAACTGCGAGAACCTGAGGCGGTCGATTCCGGTGACTGTTTGACTAGACTCCTCATTATTCTGTTCGCCTGAGATAAATCACAGAACTTGCTAGTGAAAATCATCCTCCCGAATAGCCGGCTCTCCCGCACCCTTTTCTCTGGCTATTTCACACTCATGACCTCTCCTTCCAGTGTCGTCGATGATTGCGCATGAATAGGCACGTGTCTCGTGTTACAGTGGGATCAACGATACCATTACCAACAACTACCACTGTCAGTCCACCCCACAAACCAACTGTTATTGCTCGACGGGAATTTGGAAGCAATAAATTTAATGGGGCATGACACAAAGTAGGCACCTGGAATATGGGAATGGTACAAATGTTCACGCTAAACTGTTCACCTCGAGGATAGTGTGTATGTTCGCACGTATGTATGCCTATAGGTGTGGAGTGTGCACCATGAAATCTATTCTAATCCTTGGCTCAGCTGTGATGAACAGACCAGAGAGTAGTGATTCCCATTTTGTTCGTGCAACAGAACTACAAATTTTATGGCGTGAATCCAAACAGTTTACAATCCGGTTCGGCCAGTGAGATCCACCAACACGCACTGATTGTCTCGACAACAGATTTCATAGAAATGCTAGCGGCAGTAGTAGTGGTAGCATTAGTAGTAATAACAGTAATAGTGATACCTGTTGCGTCTACCTTAGTTTTTGGTTTATCTGATCGCAGTTGGAGATGAGTGCACCCACCGATTTCTGGGTAATTGTTTCATGTTTTTTTGGATTAAGCATGTGCGTTCTGACTAGAAGAGGACCTAAATATAATCCATCAGTCCTCTTTGTACGCACAAAGTAGACCTTAATAAGAACATGAGGATCTTCAAGTACAGTAGTTCTGTTGAGATGCATGCACTCTCCAAGAGCTGTCATTTAGTTTGTTTATTATCATTAACACTCGAATGCCTCTCCATTAGTTGTCTTATGTATTAAACGATGCGTGAGTAATTCTGAGAACCGTATTGAGGAATCACTGTACAACACTAACTGAGTGACCATGAATAACGGAAGGCTAGATTCAAAGTCCAGAGCAAACTGAAGATGCTATGCTGACCACTTCTAATAAAGCAGTCCAGATAACATAAAATGGCCCCGAATAGTGAACACCGAAAATATCAACACCGTCAACTGAAATCGAGCCGATGACCCCTGCCCGTCAGGAGAATACAACCAGAAATTAACTATGATCAAGGCCATCAGACGCGAGTTAAGTGGGTGGGCAATCGTTAATGTCCTCCCTACTATTTTTATGAACCACGGTAACTAACCTGGGCTTAATCTCTGGATTGGCATCTTCTATTAATTTCCAATGGGTATGAGCAGCAGATGTTGACCGAATTCGAAGAACGATAAGTTCAGAGACTGGACCCAGGTTAGCTGAACGGTAAGAGCATCTGCCCGGTAAGTCGAAGGCCCCGCTTCTATTCCAGCTAACAGAAGTAGATTCGAGATTCGTACTGCAGAGGCGCATTTTTCATCCTCCTCGTTTCAGGTCACAACAACTCAGTAGGGAGTTTATTTTCAATAGCTTCCGTTGTCCTTACTTTATACCTGCTTTTGTGTCTAGTGAATGTTTGTGCTGTAGACACGCGCAACAATACGACTAAGGGTTGAGTGAGTTTCCGTAAGCTAGCATGATAAATCGTGGTCTTAATTAGGTTCTAGGACGAAAATGCGGAACTAGTTATTGTCGTGTACGTAATAATGGATAGCCAGATATATTACGTTGTTCCGTTCACCGAGAGGGAACTGTCCAAGTAGACGTGTCATTTAGCACATTCTAAATCCGTAAGAATAGTTTTAAGTGCCATTTGATAAGAACAAGAAATAGTTTGTGTGCAAATCTGTGATTAATCTATGCCCAGGTCACGTGATGTAGTCCAGCAGAGGTTCACTGCAGCCTGCTTGGACAATCAGCCAACGAGTATCGTGATGACAGGCGATCTTGAATTTCAAGCATTCCTCGAAGGCCATTAGATGAAATGCATTCCACCAATCAGGATTTCTTCTGTGTTCACATAAAAGCGTGGTTTGTAAATAAACTCCGAACGTGCTTCGTAGCTGCTCTGGGTTAACCCATTATCCTCAGTTGTGTAGCTTGGGTGGAAGCTATTCCAGTGCTTATTGGTCGTCCGTATCCGCGCGTTATTTATAGGCGTTCAATTCCGCATTACCATCTCAAGCACGAATACCTCAAAATCAAATTTGCAATCAAAGCAGTGTGAGCTCGAATCACCAAGTATTTCTAGAATAGTGAACCTTTATATCACTCTCAAGAACAGCGAACTAACTAAACAGCTTTCGGCTGCGACATACAGTACGATTATAAAACCAATTAGAAATATCCCAGTCTGTGTAAAATCCAATTTTCCTTTGATGTAAGAATGCTATTTTCCAAGTGGTCCATTGCAAACTAGTGTTTAGTACCTTTTAAACGGGTGTATTGGGCTTAATAAACGTCATTTTCCTAGTATTTACCAATGCTTCCTTATTGCACGTCATATTAACAACGCAACTGAATTTCATGAACAGATAGCTTTTGACACGATGAAAGTGGAAAATGGTGCGAAATAGTTAATCAGGAGGTAAGTTTTAATAGTCGTCTGCTGCTATACCTATCGATGCGTTTGGGAATGGATGGAACGGCATGACTAACTGACGAGCAAATTTGGAAATTTTTTGGACAAAGTTGCCGATGGAATACGAAGCAAATGCTATCTAGCCGTGGCTACTTCGACATATCGTAGCTGGTTCGTATCATCAATGGCTTTTCTTCTGACAACAATTAGGTTTGGAGCGGATAGACAACGTTCGTACCGTAGCTGGAATCATATGGTCTCGGTAATTGGCACAAGAAGCACGAGCGTTTCGCGTTTCCTAAGCGTGCTCGACTATCAAATGAATCACCCTACTCGTTTTTACCGTCAGTCAGTTTCCCGCGTGACCTTGTTAATCATCACGTGCACGATCGGTTTGTGATAGACCCTTCCCTCTGTGGTTAAAAGGCTGCTTAAAAGGTCAGCAACTCAACATTTCCTCAATATCCATCGCAGTGCAAAAACAGCCAAAAGCAAAAGAAACAAGTGGATGCAACAGAATCCCGTGATCCGTACAAGTTAGTATCCTAAAAATACTTCGTTTCAGTGATCAAAATCAGTACAGCTTAGCATCGTACTCATGAATGCGCCAAAAATCCACAAAATGGACCAACAAAACAAGGCTTGTCATGCAAAACGGTACCACAACTCATCCGAAACGAGAGGCAGCACAACAAGTAACTAATCCTGACAACAGAAAAGCATCAGCCATAAACTTCGTGTTGGCCCACCAGTATTACGTCAACAGCCTTGACTATGACGATATCGAAAACCGGAATTTGATTTCGCTGTGCTGTGGCTCATCCGTACGAAATACTTTGGATACCGTGAAATACCATTTGAAAAAAATACTTCCGTTTTTTCGTGAGAAATCGGGAAAGTTTACACGAATGATTACAGTAGAAGTCAACGAGTCCGCAGAAGCCAAGGTACTGCCGACAGGCTGTGTTCCGCACGCAGTTGGAGAACGATATGATCGGGAGCTGGATATTCTAGCGGCAAAGTGTTCTAGTTGGAGATGAGGAATCGACAAATTGAGCGAGCCAAACAGTGATAGATAAAACAAATCTTTCAACGGAAATATGACCGTATTTCAAATTCTGTGACAAATTCTGTGAACCAATTTTTCGAAATGATTCCTTGCTGGCCCTACAAGTAATTCAAAAATAGGCCACGCATTTGTTTCTTCGTCTGTATACAGATGTCGAGAGTTGAGTGGGTCGAGTCAGAGAGACATTGCTGGTCCAGTATCACAGAACAGGTTAGACAGTTACTAGCAAGCGGTCTGACTTGGGGGCCATTGAATCAGCGAAAAATAATGGGACCGACTGAAACGGGGTCAGTACTTGTCTAAACTTCACATCAATCACACCGATGCTCGGTTCCCATTCTGGCCACCAGCGCATCCTTCAAGTCAAAGAATTTGTCTTCACCACATCCACCTACCTCTCATGCAATTCATCCGGAATTAAATTTTAGAGAGGAGATAAGACCAATAATCAATCATCAAGACATGGCACTTCATTAAGCTTTATGATGAATACTCCCCGGTGTGCGAAGAGCTGTGTGTATTTCCTTTTCACCTCAGGCTGTTGTCAGTTTACTAGCCAATATGACCGGAGGATAGTACCCCATTGTGAGCTTTCACAATTCTTCTGTTGACACTAGAGTAGCTAGTGCAATGAGGTTGTGTTATCCCACCGGTGCAGCTGGTTAGTACCGTGATGAGAAGGCAACTTGTGGAATCACTTTGTCGGGGATGCTCAACATCATTGATAGAATCTGCCACGGAAACACTCCACTGCTGAACCATAGCAGCAGTAGATTTAGACACAGATTTATTCGAGTCTAAAAGGAAATGAAGAGGTTGGTACTCAGTAAAAATTTTGAACTTCAGACCAACCCACTGTTTGTGAAGACGACGTATCGTCCAGAAAATGAGAAAGGCTTATTTCTGTGTCTGAGAGTAACCCTGTTTCTGCCCCGTTGATTAAACAAGAGATGCAAATGAATGAACATTCTCGTGTTCCAGACTTGCTTCAAAACGTTTTAGATGCTTTAGTGACAACGTGGTTGGTCCAGATGGTGTGAATAAGGTACATGTTGATCGTTCAACGATGTTTGGATTATGCCATTGTGGTGAACCTACGCCCATGTCACGTGTCGCAGTTCGGTACAGCTTCGCTCTATCATGGTTAGACGATTAGCTGCTAAGGACCGTAGCGACCAACGTTCGTGAAGTTCAAACATTCCTTGAAGGCCATCGGAAGGAATTTATTCAGTCAATCAGAATGTCTTCATTTTCGCATAAAAACACACGAGCTGTAAATGAAACTTGAGTGTTTCTCACTTATTGTGATCTCGTTGTCTTCGCTTGCGTAGCTTGGATTGGAGCCCATCTACTGCCTACTGGTAATGCCTATCCGTTCTTTACTGTGACTGGCCAAATTCTGTATTCTGACTTTCATTCCAGATATTTCAAACAGGCAGTGTTGTCTCACGTTTCCCGTTAAAATGTTACATATCGGTTTACTGATCTGGAAAAAGTAGTTGGGTAAGTATTGTGAATTTCGATGCAGATCGATAGCAGTTTCTTTACCTTTCCATTAGCGACATTAGTTCTTTGGAGGCCGAAAGCAATTTCACTTCGGATACGAACCGCTTATATTGATCTGCAGACGAAGGAAATCGAGGTCCAGGTAACCGAACTCTCAACTTGTTGTCTTGGGTTACATGTTTTTTCGCATCAGATGCCAAGCATCCGTTTCAGTGGGGCATCATGCTTCTTCTACGTGGTACTGACAATACTGATTTCATCCTGGTTAGCGGTTATCCCCTCCAGACCATGAATCTTCCTGTCTATTGGAGCATGGAAGATACCAGATGACAAATAGGCCGAACTTTAAAACTGAAATTGAGCACACTCCAAAGTGTTCATATTCACCAATTGTTTGGTTTCGGGCAACAGTGGGATTTTGTGCATTTATCAAGTAAGTGTTCGAGAAATACCAAAATGGTTTGTGTTAGTAGTAGGAAATCGTGCTTTGACGATGATGCTGCATCTATCCCTTACTGATTTGCACAGCCATGGGCTTCTCTGCAGGCAACCTAAGTACGACGAAGGCTTTGAAAATGACCTCCAAATAGTAATTACGCGGTATCGATGATTAGTAGAAGATTGCTTTTATGAGATTATTCAGCATGTGATGACATCATATGGGAAAGTTAAAAAAACCGGTGTCAGCCTCCCCGGCTAAGAAGTTTGACTGACAATCATTCGTCTCGAATTCGCGTCCCAGTTCCGAGGCGGTGGATAAGCACTGGTTGAAAGAACTGCACAGCGCTTTCATAGTTTCCTGGTGATCATTCGAGTATTGACATCACGTGATGAATAATTTTGCAAGATAGCAACTTCCACGGTAGACGCTGACATCTTTGCTGCCAGGCATTTACGACCAGCCTATAATGACCATAGGCGCTATGTATTTAACCGTTGCTGTTCATTATTACCATGTTCGGGTTCCCTTATGCTGATGAAGTGACATGTGAGATAGTGCATTTTTGTTCCCTCTTATTGATAGCCTTCAGGATACCACCTCGATGTCCTGATGCCAACGTCCTTAGGCCGAAGAACACTGAGTCCCCAGTGCCGTCTAATTCCACCAGCTCTATCGCAATTCAGTCTGCTATTACAACCCGACTCTGAATTGTCAGCTGATTCGTGGCAGTCCTGATATCATGCGGAGGGCTGCGAAGTGATCCAGACCACGTAGCATCTTCAACCTATTATTAAAAATTTATAACCAGGTCCAGGCCTACTTAAGTTCCGATCATATCATTCGAGTCGTTTATCCAAATGACTTCAGTGGTAGCTAACGACCTCGTGATTAGTCACAGCAGTAGGCTTGAAGGCTATATACAGATGAACCATGTTGAGGGATTCCTGTGGAATAGTGGATTCTCAGCTTCCGGCACCAAACATTAACGGATGTCACGATGGGCATTGTAATTCGACATTTCTGCGCAAAACTGCCTGAGATCAGTCAAAAGCTCCAGTTTGCACGAGGAACTGGTATTCTTTTTAGTGTGATATTAAGTTCAATGCATTACAATTGAGTTGACGACACACCTTTCGGAGTGGAGTAGCTATGATGTGTTTACGTCAATATCACGTAACACTGTTGTGTAGTTTTTGTATTACCTGCCAATGCAACCGATCAGTCAGAATCTTGGTGAATTTGGGACCAACTTTCCGCGATTATTAGCCCGATCTGATCAAGCCTGTCTAGTTATTACATACACGAATGCCTTGTAAATAAGCCTTAACGTGAGTTCCAGTCGACATAGTCTTTTCGCTGCATTCGGCTGCATAGTTTGTGGTCGGAGTCATTTTACTGTGTGCTGCTAATTCGTGTTTGCATGCTATGACGATCGATCATTGTCGGCGTTATCATCTGAGATATCAGTACTCCGCTGGTATTCCGACTAGAATAGCATACTACGAATTGGAGTCGTCAAGTGGAACGGAATCTGAATTCAACACATAAGAAGCAATTGCTAAGCAACTTTATCTGGCATTGTGGCTTCTTTCTAGTTAGTGACCATGGATTTAACCTGTTGGAATTATTGATGGAAGGGAGCTGACTCTTTCGGGAACAGACAACAGAATTCTCGGCACTGGCTTCGGAAAAGTGATTGTTTGCTTGAAAATTTGCCGAGCCTTGATAAGCAGACCTTTATTGGGTACATTATTTTCTTTTTGGTCCCTGTCTAAGCAAAACCAAAAATCAGCCTGTTCCGTAGCTGAATATCCACCTGCTGTCCGAAGTTGTATTCAGAGAATTGCGGTTGTTGCATTAGAGCAAGTTCACTTAATTTCCTTTTCAGACCCCAAAACGAGAAGTGTAATTGGGTGTATTTAGTTACTTGGAAATGACCTGACAATGACTTAATTCAGTCATAGGGTACTTAACACTTTGAACGGGACAAAAGCCAGAGTTTTGGGAGAACGGGTGGTAACCAGATTATTGTCATTCAGCAACATTGAGACTCATCTGTAAACCTTTTCCAGTCCCATGCTGATAGAAACTTTAGGGAATATTTCATCAACAGCATATTCTAAAGGCGAAAACGTAATGAACACAATTACGGGGACGGCTGTTACCTACTGGAAAACTAAAAAATGTTCGGAAACATCTTGCCTTCCGTACAAAAGGAACATATATCAACGAAATATTATGCCCTGCAGAGGAAAAAACCCGACTAGGTATGTGATGCTTCATGTTGGTTGACGTGGCGTACGCATTACACGGACAAACGCAGCCAGTCTTGTATGGGTTTCAAACCGGTAATAAATGAGCTATGGTGCTCAGCATACAGTATGCCAACGTTCACAAAGAAGTGTTTGCCCGGGGAGATTTACCTTCGTCACCTAAGCAACAGAATCACAGTTTTCATCAGGCATTGATGATGTGAAGTGTAATTAGTTACTGGTATTTATATTAATAGAATCCAGTCAAATGCACGCAAACTAATGCAACAACTGTGGCTATTATTCGTAACATCAGCTTTTAGCGACTTTGACCTAGAAAACTGACCAGTATATAGAACGGTGCCTTGTATCGTGTCGCACTCAAGAAATAATAGCTTTTGGACCGAAAACAATTGCTGTTTATTTATCTGTTACAAAAAATCTGAGTTGGAGGTGAATTTCAAGATGGAATTGATGTTATTCCCTCTTCAAAAGAACACCGAACAAATTTACATCTACTACTACTACTACTACTGCTACTACTACTACTACTACTACTACTACTACTACTACTACTACTACTACTACTACTACTACTACCATTACGACTACTTCTGCTGCTACTGCTGCAACTACTGCCACTTTGGATTCTAAATTCAGAAACGCAAAGGAAAGCTGTACAGACCAAACCCAGGCTGTTATCTTTTTTCGATTTGATTCACTAAAAGTGGAACAAAGTGAGAGAAAAGCGTGGAACAGGGGTAGTTCACAGATCTATGGTCCACCGTATAAGTACTGCGCAACAGTTTGCTTGCCAAGAAAACCATGTACTAACAACTTTTCGGACACGGTTTGACAACCTCGTGTCTCCATGACTCAGAACCAAACATTTGATTTTTCCCAATAAAACAAATTTTTCTTAATAGGCTGATAGAGAAAGAAGACCAATACCGTGGTATGTTAACATTTCGCATTACTCTTTTCAAGTGCTTACGAAAAACAATCTGTGAATTACACTGTTCTTTTGTAAGTGGTTGAAAAGAATAGTTGGTATCTTGCAGTCTTGGTCTTCGTCTTGTACTTGCTGATTGGATTAAGAGCATTCAGCGTTTCTCAGTCGTTTTGATTGGTTTGAAGAAAAACCCTAACATACGACCCACGAGCGCCCAAATTTTGTAATACACAAACTCAAAGTCTCAAAAAGGAGTGGAATTGTTCCCACCAGGGAATTTCGCGAACAAAGGTAGGAAGAGGATCCTAGCAATTGGAAACCACTTCGAACTTTCTGGGAACTCAAAACGTTGGGCAAAATATGTTCGCCTTATCCTGCCCTGTGCATTCCGGGGGCACTAAAATTCTGAAAATCTGTTTCGTATGGCTGCCGCTACGCGCTTGACTGCGATACTCTGTACCACCTGAAACAGATAGACAATCATCGTACGAAATTTGTACTGTTTACTTCTCACTTGTATTGACGAAGCCAGACAATTTGCGCCTGTTACTTCACATCTGATATTTCGGTTGATTTATTTTAATTTTTCGTTTGCATCAACAGCTATTTTAGTGTGCTTTGAGCATTTCCGTGTCATTTACTTCAATATGAACAAGTTTGTTCTCCTCCTATACCACTATAACCATTCGGACTGACAGTTCCGATGTTACCACTCCTATTCCATGTATCTTCTTTAATGGAGGTTCAGGCTCTGATTATTCTGCTTATTAACGAAGTTCGATTTTGTCTGTTTTATTCTGCACTTCATGACCTTTGTTTAATTAACGCATTAGATTCGGCCACCAACGGGTTCTGTGAGTAGCACAATCTCTGTCAGACCAGGCGACCTCAGTTCCACCTAAGGATGATGGCAGTGATAAGTTGTGGTCAGTCCACGCGCTATTCAAGTGAAGCAGTCCAGTACAGCTTCGCTTCCTTCTGCGTAGACAAACAGCCAATCAGAACCGTGGCAACACACAAACAATATCTTTGAACATGTTCGAATTGTCACTGGCCTGAGGAGGCCAATGATGAGACTCCGTAATTTTTGCGTAAACATGATTTACAAATAAACTTGAAGGCGTGACCTAGCTGCTTCGGTCGTTTAGCTGTCTTCAGTTGTGTAGTTTCGGTCAGCGTTATTCCAGTACCTGCTGCTTCAGTGCTGTCAGTCGAATTCCGTATTACTATTTCAGGTACGAAAATAACAGAGGGCCAAGCCCCTAACTACAACAGTTCAATGCCGTGTTACGAAAATTTCAATGAGCAATGTCAAATAATCAGGATGTATTAATGATCCGAATGATGATCGTCCGTGCTGCTGTCATTCAACGCAAATGATCCGCAGCGTTCAGACTCTTACTTGGATTTCATGGCCGGATAAATGTACCGCCTGACCCTCATTGCAGTTTATCCGCTCACGAGCTCATTTCAGTCAGCATAGAATAGTTTTCAAATTTCGATGCTTCGAACAGGCCTACTTTCTCGTGCCGATCGAACCGTTGTGAAGTGCGAGAAGGACGAGACACCTTATTTGTTGCAACGCTTTCAAACCCCGGTTTCGATCTCATTCCCGCGGAATAGAAGAAGCAGAAGCCATTCATGTGGGTCTTTATTGGTTAATGCGGTCGACTCGAAAGCCACATCTAGTGTTTTTGATTCAACAATTTCAGTGGCAAACAGCCCTTACTGTACGACACATTCTACCGTTTTCTGCCAACCACCGCTATCCTGTCCGTCCAGTCCATTCATCGGTCTGAATACAGCGGTGCTCGAACTGATGCTTTTTAATGGCAGTAATGTTACCATGTCTGTTGACAAGATATTTAATTCGTTCAACGGAACCATTCCGTCACCACCAGCACGCACCCCGTCACTGATCAATAACCGTTTCACGAAGAATCCCACCATAGTGTGGGGACACTAATTTCGTTTGTTCCCAACGGTCGCCTTGGGGGTTCGTGGGCAAGGTACGTCACAGAGTAGCTGTTGTGTGTGTGTATGTTTATATGTATGCATGCATTTGCGTGACAAGGCTTACATTGGGAGGCGGAGCGGTACTGATGTTTAGCATGAACCAGATGTAGCGAAACAGCACTTACCACAGTCGCGTTTACTAGATGCAAACAGCCGAGAATAAAACAGAAAGTCGTCAGCTGATCAGCCACTGGTTCGAACCCTTCCACCCAGGTCAGCTTCCCAATTGGTAACCCTTTAATGGCCGCAACTCCTTCCTAAGAAGTGATGTGCATCGTTAATTAATTAATAAAGTAGGGAGAGCAATGAAAAACAAATGAAATGGATTACACTACCGGACTGGGAACAAATAGGTCATTCATCGACCGGTAAATACGTTGTCATTTTACTTCGGTTGTCTTCAGTGAACAACACTGAGAAAAAAAAACAGACTGCTGTCCCGGACCGGTACCACATGCGTAAAGACGTCAGTACCATAGGTCTTCATGTGCACGCGCTCAGCTATCTGTGTGCATTTGTTTGTTTGTGAATGTGCATGTGTATGTTAGTGTGTGTGCTTGTATCATCGCGTCAGTTTGTAGCGTGAAAAATACTGAAACACCGACCGCATTTTTCTTTCCATAGCAGGACAACGAAGGACCCTAGGGCCTCTGCGCACGGTCGAAATGGCGTCGTTGAAGTACGCGAGGGAGAGCAGAAAACAAAGTGAAACCACGCGGTAATTTTTTTGTACTAGTGGTGTGGGTGAAAATGAATCATTCAGGACCGCCGTCCTCAAGTTCTGGATACAAACCCCGATAAACTTCGATACTTTTTGGTATGGGTCATTAAGAATAAACCCTTGTCTAACCATACTTGATTCGTACATGGTATTGGTTGCGAATGCCATCGTACCACTCAAACCAGCCACGAACGAAGCGAAACACCCCTGACCTGTTCACTTTTTCAATCTAATGTCATCCGTTACTTTTTGTGCTATCCAGATTCTTTCTGCCATATTTCTGAGTTTGTCGCTCGCTGTACCCATGTAGTATGTGTAAAAATGCACCTCCGGTGCGACGGGATGCCTATTATTAGATTCGATAGGGGTCGCATCAGACTCCAATTTACCGCAAATGTCGTTTTCTTCCTTTCTCTTTCCGCTTCTCCCTTTTTTCTCTCTCTCTGAAATTACTATTGTAAGGATAGCCTACTGATTTCTTAGGTTGTGCAAACTAGCAAGTGGAAAAGTCTAAAGACAACGATAATTCTGTCTATCGTGATTGTGACGTCATCGAAGAGGTATGACAACAACGAATCACAGAGCTTCAGCTGCCCAATCTCAGGAAATAGTAATCTATTATTTTCCGATAATTTGTTCTTACCTTCTTGCTCGGCGGAGTCATCTTTTTTTAACAGCAAAAAACTGAATTGCATTTTGATTTAAAATGGCACGGTGAGCCAGGCGTTATATAGAATGGGAAATCTCCTTACGCATTATGTATTCGAAAGCTTACGCTGCAAGCCAAAATCAAAGCGGCGATCTTCCGCTTGCGGGTAGATACTCTATCTCTGAGCCGCCGTGGACAAAGCTCCCGAACGGGAATTGCATAAGTGAATCGAAGCAACCCCCGGCAGAGACAACTTATGTTTCTCGTTGTTTCCACTAACATTCCGAGGAAAGATACCGGAGTTCAAGTCAGGATAGTATAGATACCACGGTAGTTATGCACGACGCCTACGATCGGACGTGGTGAAACACCAGTCCCGGGAGAAACTGAGGACACGCGAAATGCCGTCAGATGGGAAAAATGACTTTGTGAAATAGACTCGTATCTATTTTCACCGTAATTCCCCGACCAATTGGAATAGCTTGGCTAGGAAGATAGCTAAATCATTTGTTCATCGTTGTTTTCAAGTACCAATCAGAGCACGGTGATTAGCGAATCCCGAAGATGTTCAACAAACTAGGGAAAATAGGCATACAGTCGACTTTCATTGTTGGCAGTGTGCAGCTCTGCGTGGGCACGACAGACTGAACCATTTAATAATGGATGTCAAGAGCCTAATTAAATTGGTGATTGATACTACCAGCGATGGCTGAAGAGTGAATATCCCGATCATGGATTTTGGAATCCAGACAGAACATGCATAATTTGTAGAAAGCATTTGACTATCTACAGAAAAATTTCGAAAATTTTCATTTAAAAATTTCCATTTCGATTTCTTCAGTGATCGTCAGCGGTACGAATTTCCTATAGAACCAGTTAAGTATTTACATTTTGCAATGGCCAGTTTCTGAACTACCCCGCAGCTTATTTGCATTCAGAGCAAGGCTGATCTTAATTATGAATGATATAATGGTAATAATACAGCGTTGTTGGATAGTCTTACAATCAGATGACTGAGAGAACGTTCACATGCCTGCTGATGTTTAGTTGTCCGAGTGTGTTTGTGAGTGTGTACTTTGAACTGTGGGTCGGGTGAGAGAATAGTTGCCCTTCACGTCATGCGTCGCCGTGGTGGTGGGGTCAACTAGCGTGGTGACCTTTGGAATGTTTGTTTCTCAAACATGTTAGGGCTGTCCATATCTCCGAAATCTCTGCTCCGTCGTTCCGATTGATGCATGTGGGGTGGGGGCTTAGCGCCAGAGCCTCGGCAAATTTACGTTCAGTGCAGGTTCTGGATCCACGTTGCAGTACTTTTGTTTTCATAATCTGTTATGTCCCTCTGCTATGGCATGCAGAGCGATGGTTGAATCGCGCTCAAGTTTTGATAAGGTCGCCTTGTCGGAAGGTGTGCACTTTTCTTTCCTTCTGTGTTCTGCTACCCGTGTCATCAGTTGTCTGCTGGTTTGTCCGATGTATTCTGCTGGGCATTCCTTGCAACTGATTTTGTAAATGCAGTTGTCTTGGTCTTGCACACCGACTTGATCTTTAGCCTTTGATAAGTGACACTTTAAAGTATTGTCCATCCGGAAGAAAGTGTGAATATCAAAGCCACTGAGGACCTTTCTTGTTGCTTCCGAAGTACCCGATCTGTACGGAATTCCGACCGAGGCCGTTTTCTTTTCTTTTCTTTCTTCGTCTTGGTTTTTGACGTGCAACTTTTCAGTTGTTTTCTTATGACATGGCGCATCGATTTTTCGATACGCTTTTTACATCATTTGGTCCACGGCTGATGTTCAAAGATGTCGAATGCAACGAAATATTTCGGACTATAATCCGATTGGTTTTTCCCACCACTAATCACCAAACCTAGTCCGAGTGGCTGTTCACAAGAAATGTTTGTCGTTAGTCATTAACGAGACTGGGATTTCAGAAATCAGGGTGATTGTTTACAAGGAGGGAAATTTTATATAGGCCGCGAGCATTGTGACCGATGATCACGCTGCAAACAACATTAATTTATTCATCATGACCATTCATGTGTATACCAGTGTGTCTGCTTGTGTGGTTGATAGAGAGAGGGAGAGGAGAGGCGTGCTATTGTGCGTGGTTGTGTAGGTTGCGCTGGGGGTTGACGTTAATGACGCAGGCTACTGGACTGAAAATGACCATGTTGGTGATCATTTTAATGCACTAATGGAACCAAATGACCCGTAAGACTAATCGGTCCAGACAAGTATCTTGGTCTGAACCGATAATCGAGCTAGGCGGATAAACAGCCTGGGATTTGTAGACATGGAGCTGAACCGGAACAACAGCAGTATTGCAGAAAACTACTAACAACAGTAATAGTAGTAACGGGAGTAACAATATTAATAGTGTATTTGTCAGCTTCACAGTGTTATTTACAGATAGCTGATAGGAAAGTTTAGTTCAAGCACAAAATTGGATACAGTACAGTCAGATCACGAGGACAAAACAAAGAAGTGCCTTAGAAGATTTGTGGCGTATAACGAAGTCCACACAGTGTGACAGGAAAGAACCTGAAGTACTGTGAGTCAGATACTTTGTCATGACCGAACGACCTGAGTGCGGTTTAACATCCGTAGTCGCAACAAACAAGCTAATTCTTCATGGGGGGATGAACTGAAAGTGTAGCAGTGAAACCAAACCGAATGTCACAGAAAGACAATGAGGATTCTTTCGAATGCGACAAGGTGGTATATAAAACCAATCTGACATACGGGAGTAGCGAATAAACAGACAGAATGGGTTAACTAGATCGCGCTATCTGCGCAGTGTAAGTGAAAATTTTTGCCAACACACTAGAAGGCTGAATTGAGTAGCACTAGTCAGTACTGTTATTAGTGCACTGGTTTTAGACAATAATTATAATGACATTCTCGAAGGGAATCACAGACATTCGGGTATTCGTGACATTGCGAGACACCAATGGGGAAGTAATGGAATGGGACCCATAACCTCCAGGTTCAAGATCTATGATGCTAACCGTTCGAAGATTAAGAAAATGTTTTTGTAAAGTCTTGAGTGGTTCATAATACAGAGAGAAATAGTCGTTTGACCTTTAGCTAGCGTAAAATACGGGCATGAAGACTGAATAGTTTCGTTGAATGTTCACAAGGTCCATGTCTTCACCCAACACGTGTTTATATAAACTTAAGTAGACTTAAAAGCTTCGCATAAAAGAGACAATGACAGATTACCGTTGAGATGAACTCGTAAAAATGTTTCAGTTATAACCAAGTCAGCCCAATCACGCTGACTCCATGGAACAGGGCTGCGATGGTAAGTAACCAGAACAAATGGTTATGAAGTGGGTTAGCTCCCAGTGACTTTGTATGACAAGCACCAAAGAAGTCATTTCATACCAAATCTGAATTCTGACGTCACGCAGATGTGCTCACACTGTGTTCATCCAGTCTTGGCTTGTTGAACACCTGGAACATATCCTACGCGTGAGTTTCTCTAATAGGTGGGCTAATGTTCGGCTCAAATTACAAAGTGTGAAATTTCAGTTGAATTCAGAGATATGAGTGCATGAACTGGAGAACCGTGACAACCAGTGTCATAACAACCGGCATTATCAGAATCAATATTGACAAAAGAGTTGATCCTTTTTAATCTTTCGATTTATGGAATTTTCTTCGGATCTACAAACAACTCCGTTTGACTTGGTCTTGCTTCTTCAGTGGAATCAATCTGTTTGGTTGCATCTATATGATTAATACCAATAATGTCCTTTTTGGCATTCATTGCGGGACAATTTTCGGACACTGACGGACTGGAGATGGGTAGCACTAAAGATCTGAGGGAAGAATAACATTCCCTAACGGTTAGAAGAAGTACTGTAACCTTAGGAAGTGTTCCAGGTGAGTGGTTGCACAGCCTGGCTTACTTCGACCGATTCTCATACAAATGAACACGCTCTTGTCTGCTGTATCATTGGAGGGTGGAGAGGGATGGCGGTGCGCGCCCTGATGTTCAGGGGTGACAGAGAATACAGCAAACGAGGTAGTAGCAACC
The DNA here is from genome assembly GCA_008360955.1 of Fasciolopsis buskii. Taxonomy (NCBI): domain Eukaryota; kingdom Metazoa; phylum Platyhelminthes; class Trematoda; order Plagiorchiida; family Fasciolidae; genus Fasciolopsis; species Fasciolopsis buskii. Next base: position 55,256 of record LUCM01003049.1, on the reverse strand, counting down.
GATTTAAAATGTTGGTCATGCTAACTAAAGGGGTTTGCTTTTGACGTTGATTTTTTACGGTGCTGCTAGCCACGGGGACAAACTGTTATGCGTTGCTGTCTCTGAACGTCACTCGAAAGGGGTTGGCTACTTGAAGACCTGAAGTAAACCAAAAAAATGTTCTTTTCAACTTTTATTTCGCTGGTGGGTTGAGGTGGAAAAAATTCCTTCCCCAATTCACACGATTCAGTTACAGGTCGCCCCGCTGCCAAATGATGTTAGGGCGAGTTGGCTGAGAGCAAAGACAACCCATTCATATAAACAAAGTTATACGAAAAATGTCAGATAATATCACGGGTTTGCCCACTTCCACCTTCTGATACCTCACTGAGAGGATGAATGAGCTGAAGGACGTTTTTTGGACGTCCGTTCCACATCTGTTCGTCTCGATTCACTGAAGTTCGAAGATTCACTGAAGGAGGCTTGAATTGCTGACCGACAAGTCACAAGGAGCTGACACCTTAATCATGGATTAACTGAATCAAACTGCATGCTGCAGTCCCACTTATTAGCTCACGCCATTTTCTTTACGATGACTGCAGTTTTTCCCAAACACGGATATCCGTTGAATGAGTTTCAAATTAGATTTTAGCAGCTGCCGCTGGTATACAGTAGTGGAAATAGTCAGAGAATGAGGTAGTAGTCTAATCAACTCCATCTAAATAAAGAGAAAATACTGTTAACGGAAGGTAAGCGTTACTATTACAGTATTCATAATACGGTGTAAGCAATCCGATCGGCGTTTGCAAGCATTTTCAACAAGTGAATGCCCAGCGGACTACTGCTCGGACCGAAATTCGACTTGTATATGTAGTACTCATTGTAACTCTGATGCCAGTACACTCAATAATTGGATTCAATTTTAAGTAAAACGGTTGTGAATTCAACCGAAGTCTGTTTGCGAGGTTTTTTAAATGAACCGTTGGGTCAAGTGTCACCACAGCCTAGGCAAAATAACGTGATAAGCCGCTATCGCACATTCTGTTTAGATTGGGAGAACAACGGTTGCCATGTAGCATTTTGCAACGGGTTCGAGGAAACACTTTCATTTCACTTGTACGCAACCGTGTCATTGGGAAAAGGCAGCATTTGGATTGGACAGAGAGTATACACATAATATAGCAATTCACTGAGGACTAAATTAACGGATTGACAAAATGAATGAACTTTTGACTTCGTTGACTAATTGACCAACGGACTGAGTGACTGAAGATGTGTCTGCTTCAAGAATCCAAAGTGCTCGGCCTTTTGGTCACTGGCACAACCACATTAATCTCTCTATACATCGTTATTTTCGTCAGCTTTTGGTCGTCCTTCAAGCTTTTTCCTATTCGTGATTTCTTGCAAGATACAAGGAATGTCGATGTAGATAGCTGATTAAATCAGCATAAATTGACATTACCGGATAAGTTATTCTGCCTGAACAAATTATACTCTTGATGGTGCTGCTCTGTGAAATTCCAGTGGGAAATAAGTGGGATTTTCTTCCAGTCATATCGCAATTTTGTCATTGTTCAAAGATATCTGACAAACGTAAGTCAACTAGGAAACAGGGGGCCAACACAACCAGTCGCTCCAGCTGACAGCCTATACACGTAAATGACCGCCAAGTTTGGTAGATCACGTTTCAAACCCACGAGAAATAAATCTCAATCGGCCAACCAGATGATTGTTTAGGGTAGTTTTAAAGTAATTACGAAAAAGAACTGTGGTTTGAAAGTAACTCTAGGCAATAAATCGCTCTAAATTAGTTGTTATCCATTCATCACAGTTTCAGTCAAATCAGAAAATCGGGACAGGCTGTAAAGGTAGTTCCCCAATCACACGAAGGTCGAATCTGGAGTAGAACTGAAAAATCGATTCACCAACCCTTATTCTGGTTTGATAAACCTTGAAAAACTGGCATGCCTCACTCGCAACATTTGTCCTAAATGAGTCCAAGAAAACCATAATGGCAGAATTTTCGTGTTCTTCTCAACGGATGTCAGATTTCAGACGGCACAGTTGAAGTGATGGCTAGTTTTCAGCAGTGGATTTATTCTTTCATTTATGACCTGAAATATTTTGCCCTTTCCGAGCCAATTGCACCGAACGATAGAACACCAGAGAAGGCAATTTTGGCTACAAGCAGTACTGAGACGAATGCATCTTAATAGTAAGTATGCTAATTAGTATGAAAAATAGTGGTTTTTAGGTTAGGACTTCATAATGTACCCATGAATTTGTGTCTGAATACGACAGTTTACGCGAGCCATGGAAACACTTTAGATTAATTTATACAGAGAAGCACATGGATAAAAGAAGTAAAAAACAGACTGTTAAAAGTGGTCGATTTTGGCCCGCGTTGTGAATATGAATGGGATGCAAGTGTTATGCCTCAACTGAATTGATGATTCACGGTGGGAAACACTGTCCGTTTACGCCCCGAACAACCGATGCTCCATACCACCTTGGGTATACTCGAAGCATTGGTCCGTTTGGAAGAGATTACTCCAGATGACGCAGCACACTCAGTCAAAAATGGCTTACTGTGCGGACGAATTTTTGTCACTTCTGTGACAATTGTTTCCGCACCCCAGAGAGAATAGTTATTGCCATATAAACAAAATCAGAAACACGTTCCGGATTTCGGAGTTTCGGGAAAATGCGACTCTAGCAAGAAAATAAACGACAAATTGAAGCACTAAGGAGCCACGTTTTCAAAACTACTTTGATTCTTCTAACTAGGAAAATGGATTCAACTCATGTTGCACGCCAGAAGTCATTTCTGTTGCTGAATAATACTAATCTACTGGAGGTCACAATAGGCGAAGACAATTGGCTGGTTCTTCTGATTACTACGGTCAGGTGACGCTAGACTCATAGTTTAACACTAATTTATACGTCTGGTTTCAGGTATTCTACTTAACTCGCTAAGGATACAGCCGAGATAGAAAAACTGCTATGAGCATGAATGGAAAACGTTGTCATGCTATTCTGACTTCACACACGTTTATATTTCAGCCATAATCAGTCTGTTTGCGTTTCAATCGCGCTACTTCGCTAGTGCATGCTAAGTACCGTTACATGAAATCATCGTATCCGAAACATTTGGATGATCGATTCCAGTTATGAATTCGGATCACTTGCATTCGAGTCAGTTCAGGATAAGGCGGAGCATGTCATATCAAGTAAACAATTTAGGGACTGGTTGCTGGCGGATGTTCCGCTTCCACATGACCAGGTAATACAACGTAGGTGTGGAAAACTAAACAATGGAATCCGTGCGTGATGATGAGTATTCGGTTCAGCCCTTCCTTAAATTGTGCTATTACGGTTATTTTTGAAAACCCTGCTAGATACGGTAAGGTGCAACAATCCTAACCTTGGGTGCATACACGGTCACTACAGTGCGGTACAAAAAGGCATCGTCGCGTGATCAGGACTATATCTTCAAGTGGTGAATCATAGATTTTATATTAAAACGATCAGTGCAAACTAACGGATGAGCGCGAAGCCTACAGAAAACGTGCATAAAATGCAAAATAATATCATGACCCTTCCTTTTAACTTCCACGGTTTGAATACCGTTCATGACTCAGTTACTTCGTGCAGAATAGGACAAAAATTCTCCAGTGAACCGCTTACGGGTTCGATCCTAGAGTGACTTTATGGCCAGAGGGGTTAAGGCATCGGCTTAAAACATCGGTGTGCAAGGTCTTGGGTTGGATTCCCACCGCTCCCAATCAAATTTTGACCGGCGGTGGCCAAGCGGTCACAGTCGTTACGTTTCAACCCGAAGGCTATGGATTCGAATCCTCCCACCCCCGGTCAGCTTCCCTGTTTGGCAGCCTTCTGTTGGCTGCGGTCCTCTTCTTGAAAAAGATGCACACTATGGATACATTAATAAAGACATTAAGATGTAAAGATGGTATGAATTTCAACGTTCTAATGGGCAGCAGTCTAATTTGATCGGATTGGCTTTTCGGTGCCGTCTGCTGTTTTAAATCCCCAAACGCGAGCCAATGCCGTCGTCGATTATTTTCAGTTCAACGTGGCAACCTTTCCAAGGACTCTTAGAAAGGTGTACTCTTGCTATGATCATACGGGATCTGAAAACAGCAAGAGTAAAGTCAGAGATGGGAGTTCGTGAAAGTGAACTTTAAAAAATGCTGCCGGCAGTTTCGGTTCACTCCCCATGTGTGGTCAACTGTTTCCAACAGTTCAGAAATAATTTACTGGTGGAATCACTGCACATGGTTCTTATCGAGGCATCCGCGATAGTCGCGGCATTATTAGTTTTTTAATCCGCTGACCATAGCACAGCTATTAACGATCATTCAGTGGATACGAACGAGGTCAAATGACTGAAAACCGGTTGGGTCATACAACTAACACAAAAAGCTTACAGCATTCTTCTAGAAATCTAGTTAGTAATGGAAAAACCTGTGTAGCACGTAGATTTGCTGAGGATCCACGCATTACAAGGGTCGATCGCTGTATGTGTGTCGTGGATATGGTTTGGGAGTGCTAATTTTCAGTTGTCAAAGGACCGAATACTTGCAACATAGCTGACGAGTAACTCCAAAGATCGTGGTCTGATGGGCACCAGTTTGGACAGCTGACGCGACACAGCAGAGATCCGTTCCGCATAACGGTTTCTATAACAGAGCCTTTCCAATCCTCGCATTTCTAGTAGTAAGCTTGCATGTTAGGTTATAAAAGGATCACCGAAGTACTTGAACCGGAAGTCACCACGTTGACCACGAATGGTCATTAAGATTGTTCACTCCTCATTGAACAGGTTCACGTCTGGGACAGAAGTGGACCGACGGCCGTTAGCCCGTTGAGGTACTGACTGGGAAAGCAGGTTGGGAGAATATTCAGTCGTGAGTGAATTCTGGCCAATTAGACCGGCACATCAGTCTGAATTCTTTAAGAGAACAGGAACGGAGGTGGCACCTTTTGGGAGGCCTTGGGACAGGTTAATCAAGCCTATGCCAGTTAATAATCACCAATAAGATCAAAGAGATGCGTCTAATTAACTCTCGTTTGTAAAGCTTTCGACGGTTACAATTAATCGTCAATGAAAGAGCGACTTCCGACAAGGACCGTTAATTTTCTTTTGAGTGAATGTTGCCGATTCTAAGTCCGTAGCAAGTCGTGTTCGAAACTAAGAATACGTCGCCCTACTGATGGGCTAGGAAACAGTTGGTTTCATAATCAAAGAAGCAGCAAGAATTAACCACCCTGTGGTATCGGTTGACTAACTGTTTGGTCCAACCGGCTTCGGAGAACTGAATTGTTCTTTCGTGCCCGTGGCTAAACCTGACACGAGCGCATTTAGTATGCGGTTGGAATTATTGCCACTTTTGGTCGGATGAAAATTTTTATACTAAATTACAACCACTCCGGCGCCAGTGCTGTTTTGAATCACCCGGTACTTGTTCCGATGCACACACCCCCTTGCGATTAGAGTAAACATCTTATAGTCAAGCTCCTAGTTAACAGTTTTGTGGAGATGCACGTGCGCGTATATACCTGGCCAAACGGGTGACAATAGTTGCGAATGAACAACGGTCTACAGTTGAACGACACGCAATCCGCAGTCTACCACAACAGTCGCTGTTACTACAATTGTGTTTGTGTGTTTACCAAGACCTGCTTGTCCGAAACAAGGACAAACGCGCGTAATGCAATGCCATGACGAGACGTCTGACGGATCGAAAGATTGACTGCTACACAAGTCACTCGATCAGAGGCACTCACAAAATCGCAGAGATTGAGGTGCCCGGAGAAAGATCTATTCATATTTAACAAATCAGCGACGGTTAAATGACAATTTACGATAGCCGCTACAAATGCAGCCTCATAAACTAAGTTCTAAATGTCACTGTAGTCAATCGAGACACCGAGGGAGGCAAAGAGTGAATGTGAAGTAGAGGAAGAGGAAGACTATTATCGTTGTTTTTGCGTGACTGCTGCCAGTGCTAGGATCCGATCTACAAACCTAACTTCCATACTTCATGCAAGCAGAAACGGGAGCATTTTCAACCTGGGTATATCAGATGGGCAAGTGTCTATTTGGAAAGGTCACGTCATTCTTGTGTCAACTTTAGTTAACTCCAGATGAAACCAAACCACGTCAAAAAGTTACCCGTTAATGATACAACCACCTTGTGCCGAATCCCCTCGTTACTTTCTTGAAACTGTTTACCATGAATAAAAAACTTATCAATTTACAGGTCCTTTAAATTCCTTGCGCATTTCCCCATCAGTGGACTTGACACACCTAACAGACTGATTTCAAATGGGCAAATCCATTCAATTTCTTCCCTAAACACAGATGTGACGAGATACTAAGCGTAGCGGTTTGGTAATTAGCGAACCTTTTCTTTCCGTTTGTCAAGAATTAATCAAAGGAGTTAATTCGAACCGAGAATTTGGAATAAAATAAATTACTATCGGAAGCGCTGAAAAAAAATGATGTGGATACCGAGTTTCCTCAGTTTAAAAGAATGTATGCTAATAAATTTAGTTTGGATATAATTAGCCAAAACAAATTTTTTGCTTAGTATTATTCAGCTGAAACCGCTTAAAAACAGATTGCTTATATTGCGGATCATAGTTACCGTGGGAAGGGAAGAATGAGTTGATAATGGCACCCCGGGGGAAAATGTACGGTTTAGTCGGGGGAAAATGCGTTCACATTGACGAAGTGAATGAAATTAAAGTGACTGAAAAAACAATCCTCAATAGTCCAGTTTCCGTCCTTGTTTTTATTAGGACGAAGAGAAACGGAACTTATCTAGGTAGCTAGGAGACAGACACCCGGTCACACTGACCCGAATTCGCGAATGTAATCAAAAGAACAGATGAGCCAATTGACAACGTCGAATTTTGGCACACAAAATTTTTAGTCACACCGTTAGATGAAATGACGGGATAACCTTGGCCGTACTTCCACAAACAAAGTGGAACTGCCCGCTGATGAGAAATAGTTCATAGACTATTTCTGTAAAATTGGGCGAAATCGACTTGTCCGACTAGTCGAAGAAGACCACACCAATATCAAGTGGATAAAAAAAAATAACGGTTGGCCTAAATGACCGATCGATTTACTGCCATTCCCTTGCAAAGCACAGCTTTCAAGCTTTTCGACGGACTGAAAATCAACTAATCATAGATCGATCGAGATGGACAATTCATTGACGATGCCATTTACTGTCTTTCTTCGAAGACGAACAATATAGTCAGGTGTTCTTATATTCAACAGGACGAATAAAATGCAACCAATTGACGTTTGGTTTGATGACCTACTCCAATCAATTACTATCGACAGACAATAATACAATATTAGTACTTGAAATGGTAAATCGGAATTCGACCATTAGCTATGAAGCACGGATATCGACTGCCAGTAAGTATTGAAATGACTCCTACCCAAAGTGCTCAATTGGAAGCAATGAGTAGACCATAGCGGCTAGATCACACGTTCTGGTTTATTTACAAGCCCTGTTGGTATAAAAGCTACGACGCATTATTATCAGCGCTATCTTTTTCCGGTAGTGTTAGATGGGTCATGTTCGTCCTACTCATCCGTGTGTCACCACGGATCTGATGGGTTGCTGGTCTGTGGGGACTTGAGAGAAGCTGGACCAAACTGTATACGCGACTTATACAGTTAGTTATCACGGTTATCCAAGTGGTTAGGATCATGGAGTTTGGTAATGAAGATCACGAATGTGACACACGCCGCAGGGCCTCAAACCATTCAGCAAGAATTTCAAGGTTGTACATTGGCCACCTTGTAAGAGGGAAGTTTGAAAACTATTTAAATGTACTCTTTTTTCCTCAGTGAACGATTTAATACCCAACGTTGCGGCATAAAAACGAGGGATATTTTATCTGGAAGATCATGGTGAGGATCACTGATAGAATTGGGTGGAATAAGACTCTCCTAAGCATTGTTGTCCACGGTCACTAGGAGGGTCTAATCGAGGTGGGGAAATCTAAAATACACAGTGTGAAATGTAAATATGTCATCGGGCTATTGTTGTTCTCGTAAAGCATGCGTCACAAATATAGACTTCGAGAATTATTAAAAGTTGCAGCCGGAGAAGACAGCCATTTTCTGTAAAATACTGACCTTTGCGATGTCATTTCAAATTTTTTGCCAATTTCAGCCATTCTTTGAGGAATTATGGTGGCCAGAAAACTAATATTAGTACGTTGTCATCATATTAAAAGCTACGAATTCTGGAAGGGCGCGGAATTTTGCTTGCCCATAAATTGCAACGGGTGCTTTTCGAGTTCTAATGACTACGGCGGGTTTGCCCGATAGAGAGGACGTTAAGAATGACAGGGATGGTGCTTGAAAAAGGTTTATTTACTTTCACATTGAAAAATGATGGATAAAGGTAGTCAGATATGCATAATCGTCGTTTGGTTAAAGTCTACAGAACAAGAGTTTGACATTAATACTTGAAGTGCAATACGGAAGTTCGCTACTAGCAATAAGACATGCTTAAGGACTACCTTTAAGTACTGGAATAAATCGGATCCAAAACTGCGCAGCTGAAGACAAAAGAAGCCCCAGGAGCTAGATGAAGAATTGGGTTATTTACAAATCGTGCGTTTTGATGTAAAATAGAAGGAATCTCGATTGGTGGAATATGTTCGGAGCAAGGACGCGTTAGTGTAATAATTCTACTGGTAATTAATGTATGGAATGAGATCAGCAATGGTATCGAATGAATGCAAGTAACCACTAAGTACTGAATCGGCTTCGATCCAACCTACGCAAATGAAGTCAACCAGAAGGCCACAGCAGAACGGAAACAAGTTCGAGTTGTATCTACAACTCATGGGTTTATATACAAGGTTGGGAATATCCCGATTGGTGGACTTCTTTCCGTTCAGTCGGCTTCGCGGAACGCTTGGATTTCCCGACCGCTTGTCGTTACGGTTCTGCTTAGTTGCTTGTCCACACAGGCCAGCGTAAATCTATGCCGGAGTGCATTACCTGGGTTGGACTTAAACTCACCACAATGAGGCAAATGCGGTTCCGACTGGCCAGTTGTGTACGTAGACTGGAGCGAAGTTGTGCCGGAATGTTATGCCATTTGCATTTATACTCTGGGGAATGGTGACCAATATTACTTTCATAATGCCTTGTCTATACTTGATGGTATTGTTTTGTTGATTACTCGTTTGTTATTGAAAATTCAGACAATCCGTTCTCAATTGCATGACAAAATCCGAAGATCTGGAAAGTGCGCGTAACCACTGCGAATGGAAATCGGTTTGTCAGAGGTGAATTTTATAATATAATAAAATATATAATTTTGCAATATTCCAGCCTGCTCCGCGTACGACCTAAGCGTGTGATCGGATGGCAGCGTCTAACACAGTGTTGTGTCTAAGTTAGAGCTGAGTGACTAAAGTCGGTGCAGCTACGTCCATCGCTCTCATTGTTGTTGAGACCAAGAGTTCGATGGTTCTGGAAAGTGTTCTTCCATTGTAGTGATCTATGCTCTCAGGAATTGACGCGTGAAACTAACTTTCTTCATTTGGTTTGATCTTGATGGCTGTTACTTCTGAGCCGATTCACTGCGTAATATTTTGACGGGAGCACTACACGACCCCTTCATCACAGTTACAGTCCGACCACTAGCAACGCATGCACGCTGAGCCTTAACTGTGATTCAAATCCAGGAGGAAATTATGTAAATTCAACTTCCTAGACGTTTAGCTACCCAAGCAGATTTTCGGCAATTCGTATGACATCAAGCCCATGCGGTAATCAACTGTCCCCTCATTACTTTTTATCTGGTCTGAGATCACTGCGTATACAGTGTTGGACACTTGTATCAAACGACTTATTTTGAGAACGAATCAAATTTTTTATAGCTAGATTAAATTTGAGATTCATATAATCAAATCGTGTTCAGCGATAAACATTCCAGAAGTATAACAAATAACTAAGAACCATTGGGACGATTGATGAGCAGCTTTCAGTCCAACTTTCCCACTAAACTTTTAAAAATCAGTCGGAGAATTTCAATCTGAACATTCTATTACTAGATCAATTGCGACTTTTCCCGGCTGGAGTTAATCAGATCAGGATTAGCCTTCGTAACAGAGAGGAAGTTAAAAAACTACCTTGACAAAAGAAAGGGTTTAGGAGAATAGTAGCACTATTCGTTCATTCGAACTGGCACAATCGAACAAGCATGCAGGTTCCTTTTTTTTGGTCAACGACTACATCACACACATTACGATCCCCATCTTGTCCATAGTGTTAGCACACTTTTTTCTTATGGTCAATACAAAAAATGTAATGTGTCTGGCAGGTAAAGGAAGCGGGGATGGGGGGGAATGTTTATTTGCTCTGCGCTTTATCTGTCCGATTGAAGGAAACAAGTGTTTTACTGTCTGGTTGTGACCTTATCGTGCCATTTTCGTGCTGTTTCAAATCTCGGAGCTGAGATTTCATAGAAAGAGAACGATTGAATGAGCAATGAAAATTTCACAAACAAACAAACCTTTGTAGAAACACGCCAACAGATTCCATCAGAGTTCTTATCGACCTAATCACAGAAATTGAATCTCGGGGAGGTTTATCGTTCCCGTCCGAAGTACACTACTGGTGACACTAAGCACTGGGAGTGCATCGATGTGTTTTGTAAATGATAACTACTTCAAAGTAAAGAACGTTGCTAAAGACAATGACATGAACAGTCAAAAAAATGAATTACCCGCCATCCGTAACCTCAGCCCTTTTCAGTTGTGCACCTTTCAGATATCGTCATATTTTTTTCTGTATTTACGTTTTCGGATAGCCCAAGTTCTATAGACAAGACATACTGTTAGCCTGGGGTGAATTCAACTGCCGGGCAAATATGCTGTTCATCGGACCACAAACTAAAGGTTACGCAGAAGAAATGGAGAGAAAAATTGTCAAAGAGGTTTAAAATCAGGACTTGATTCCTGGCCAAACTCACTTTGCAAGTGAACGACGACGACGACGACGACGACGACAACAACAACAACAACAACAACAACAACAACAACAACAACAACAACAACAACAGTAACATCACCCGATGACTATAAACCTTTTTTCGTACTGGTCTACCTTCGACCTGAATCCGTGTCGTTGAAATCGAACATTTTGGATGTCCCTTTGGTAAAATGTGATTGGATGCCAATGAGTAAGTTCACCAGTCGGTGAATGGTGAAATTACCATCGCAATAACACTTGTTTCTTGACTCGGATAAGATTTATGATCACCAGAAGAGAGAAACCTCGCTGACACACTGGCAGCCCAATAACCAATGTCAAGGTGATTTAGAAATATGGTTCCTACTGGCTTTGTTTTCTTCGTCCCAACCATATGCTCTTATTCGAGCCAATCTCTTTTCATAATTACAATCAAGCTAAAATATATATTAGTGCACGGTTGTGGGGAATCAAAGTAACTTCCAACCGCAAAAACATACAATACAGATAGAAAGTGTGACTGGCTTATTGGAGTCAATGTTGAATAGTAATATGACGAAAAATCCAATATTACTGTAAGACTTGGGCAGTGTTCCGCAATCAGCAGTAATCAAATGGCACGAACGTCAGGTCTGGCAGTAGTTAGGAAAATGTTATTATCGGCTGCGGGTGAGAGAAAATCAAGTGTTGCAATGTTACCACCGGTGTCGCAGATTGGTGGAAGCCACCGTAAATTTCGTGTGACTTCCTCAATGTCGCTTTTTGTTACAACCAAGCTCATGCTGTACATCAGACAGTGGGGTGCTTCTAACTAATTAAGAAGCCGTATGAGAGACACGAGGTCCCTTCACTCTTACAGAAGTGCCGAAAGCAGTAAAGCATGTGTCCTTTCTCAAGTGACCCCCAAACTTATATGACTATATGCGGTTGATCACAGGCAAGTTTATTACACCGGATGCTGTAGTTGAGTTAACAAATCACTTCCCTTAAATGTGCTAGTCTACTAACAGCAACCATGACGAAGAAGGAAAATGCCCGAAATTCCCTAGGGTCGCAACCAATTTTACCTCTGTGATTTGCACTGCACCATAACGTTTTGTGATTAAACAATGAATTTGAGATGCACATTAACGACCGGGATTGTCGAGTATGTGTCTTGGCAGTCGATGAAGCAGAAGTCCATTTTCAAGTCCCTAATTTTATCAATCAAGCGAGACTGCGTTCTACCATCCTCTTCATCAACTGGAAGTGGATGGCTTTCTAATTTTCACCAAAACCGGCAACCAAGCTTCATAACAGACGCTTCACCACTTAGACACAAGGATTAAGAATGTGTCAGATGAAACGATACCGAGGTCAGTATAGAGAAAAATATGTTCACTGATTGCTACCCCCGTTTTTCTGGTAGCCATATATATATATTCCTTGAAAATTACCACTGAGCACATTGAGAAAACAAGTTGGCGAACCAGCTCGTTTCCAGTGGTTCGTACTCATGCCATTACATCATTATATATCTTGACAAAAAATTTGCCGCACGACCAGGTGCTTGTCTGGACGCATCCGTGAGCACCACCCGGCACGGTTAGGCACTGCCGTTTTAAATCTAGCACAGACTAACCACACCGTGAATTTGACGCAAGCTTTCCCGACCCTGTATAAGGTCGGAGGTCAACAATCCAGGTTGGCAAAGTGTCGCCTCTTGAGCACTGCGGAAGCTGTCGCAATCCGTCTTCACAGTCCTCCACTTTGTTCTCAAAAACAATTTGTGGTTGCGCTTCAATTCCCCTGGCCTACCCCCCGTCCCATTACAAACCCTAGACAACAAAACAATTAACACAACACATTCTTGTGTATTCAGCTTATGCATGTAACACCACAAATCCCTTCCCCACTCATATTTGTATCTGACTAATCCAATCCTTCCTATAGTGAAAATATTTTGTCAAGATATATAGTGATGTAATGACATGAGTACGGATCACTGAAAACGAGCTTGTTCGCCAACTTGTTTTCTCAATATATATATATATATATATATTGCCGAAACTCATACAACAGACGTTACAAGAAAATTTCCCGCTGCAGTAGGCAATGGAATAAACAAGCCAATAATTGAGTTTGCATCCTCATTGTTTAACGATAACTGGCCAATCTTTCCGACAAAAATCGTAAGTTTTAGAGTTATATAGAGAACAAATAAGCTAAGAATTCACTTGATATCCCATTTTGGCCACCAGCCGTATATCTTAACCATGATGCATAACAAACCTTCTAGAGGGAACAAAGTAAGACTTATTCACAAAAATATGAGGCAGACAGTGCTGGAAATTCACGGTCAATAGACAAAGGTAATCGATGGGCTTGTCACCACCCCTCAGTAACTTCTTAGTCGATGTGATTTGGCGGCCAAAAACCTCAGTATAAAATTACTTATCGCATAATCCAAGGAGATCCCAAATTATAACTTCAGTACCTAACGGTAAGTAACTAACCAAATTGTCACGTCAGGAAATAAATCAAGTTTTGAGTAGGATCACGATTTAGGCTATGAGATGTCTTTAGATGTAGCATGCGTCAGATCCAATCGAGCTTTCACCCAGTTCATGTTAAATTAAAAAAAACATTGTAATCAAGACAGCGTTCGATAAATTCTGGTAGGACGGAGTATGTGAATTCTGTCGGAGATATCGTTTTTTTTCTTTATATTGTCTGCTTTCGTAGAATGAAGGGAATATCTCTGTCATCCGAGCGACAAAATTTTCCGTACCGTAGTGCATTCGCTTTCCATTGTTTTGTAGAGCTCTTCTTATTTCATTAGTGTAAGAATATGCAACTTGGAATGGATTAAGAAAGTGGAACTACGTTTAAGAATAAGTATCTATCTCGTAAGTATTTTTGGGTCACCACATGCCATACATCCAGCAACAAAATTAACAGATCGAGAGGTGAAGCCGTCTAGTATTTTCTACTTTTAGGCACGATAATTATATTCCTTGTTCAGTGCATCACTAATCCATGCTCCAGGTCTGCTGACACTTGAAGCGTTTCAGTGTTGTTCAACCCTATTTGGATAACGGTACATGAACTATTGTTAATGAGGAAATAAATCCTACTGTAGAGTTTCAACATGAATATAAGCAAATTTGTGCTTACTTGCTAATGTGATCGATTTCCACCATGGAAGATTTCTTGGCGTAATTTATTCGCCTAGTATAATGTAAATTGTGGTCTTGTTTAGTTTAAAACGCTGGAAAAGCTTAAACACAATTCAAAACCGACCCGGGTATTTTAGTCAGTTCATTATTCGCCATATTGTGCTACCAAAAGATTCTACGGTTTCTTACTCAGTGTTTCCTTGTCACGATAATAACATGCATAATTAACGCAGCGCGCCTAAGTGACCTTAACGCAAACTCAAATTTAGTGCAAATCAGGGTTCTTCCTAAAAGAAAATTCTTTCTGTCCCTTATCAGTCATCACTGTTGGACCCCAGTTAACTTAAAATGCAAGTGAATTCCTACAGCCTGTAAATACAGGCGTAATCCTGAGTAGAATAGTTGATAGAGTAAGTGTTTCTGTTAGACAACCGAATTCGTTATCGTTTGACTGCAAACTAGAATAAATCCTCTATTAACCTCCGAAAAACAATTATGAAGTTTTCATGCTGTGGTAGAATTTCACTTTTGATGTTCAGAAGCGCTTATCTAAATAACCAAGGTTACCCAAGTTTAGCCGGCCTTTTTTACGATATGCAAACGGATATTATAAGGGAAACTTGTAAGTAAATTCATGGATTTTACTGACTCACCTTTACACCCCACAAATACAAAACCCAACGAATGCGAACAAGCTGAATTTTCGGATGTTTCACAGTCAGTTGTTACTTTATATATATATATATATATATATAGCCAGAGAATGTGATAAGTCTCAGATTTTAATTTGGAGTTTTGCGGCGCTTCGTTTTGATCAAATCCAATTGCACTTATCCGCCATACAGCCTACCATCGCATGAGCGGATATAATGAGATTTAAGGCTCCAAGCTGCAGATTTCCGTTTCACACCATTCACAGGAAGAATTGCCATGGACAAACGGTAATTCATGCTGCAGCAAAATGAACCATCTTTCCCGAGAGTCGGGATTTACGGTTTTACCTCTGACACATTTCGTCTTCAGCCATGCAAATGTATTTTGGAATCAACTCCTTCCTATTGTATTAGAAGAGCATAACTAGATTCATCTTAAGCTGTGCATCCATAAGCCCTGAAAGAAGCGGTGGCGAATCGCTGATGCATAAGAGCGACGCTGCAGGAAACGGTCCGCGATGAGGCTTATTCGGGGCGTGGGACTTCGCCTTCTCCACACAAATTTGAGGACAAAGCTGAGTACTGTCTTTCGCATGCTCACTGTAAATTCGTATGAATTTTTCACGACACTTATATCGATTGACTGAAGTAAAGAGCAGTTTTAATAACGGATGTTACGCCATATCTTCCAGTGGCTGACGTTCATGATGTACCAGTCAATACTGACAAAAATTCGAAGTTAACTATTGACTTATGAATCAACGTTTTTGCCTCTGTCGATACGCACACTGTAGGAAATCGGAGTGTAGCCACCAGAAAATTGTTAAATCGGGAAACGATCGTAGTCGGTAAGATCCGAACCAAGGACCACCGTGCCTAAGGCTCGTAGTATGCAAATGCCCGCCCATTTATCCATCAAAGTGAGCTGCTCCCGGAGAGCAATGAACTTTCTGCTCTCACCTTACTGGATCAGTGACCTAACCGCCGAGCTATGAGGACAGATTAATCCTGGGCATTATTTTTTTCTGAAAAGAATAGTTATTCATTAATTCCAATGCCAAGATATCTTATTTGAGTCACTGTCTTCCCCAATGGCCGTTTACATTCTGGTTAGTCTAGTTGGCCTGCCAAAATAACGACATCAGCTCTCACAGAAAATTATTTCAGTTTATCTTTTTTGATTCTAGTCACTCAAGGAAAAATATCTTGTTGAAGTATTTTACCACACCTGGGAACATCTTTTCCAGATTTTGTTGTGGTTGGATTTAACCCGTCATTTCGTCCTCCACTACGTTCCATATGGAAACGTGGAGTGAGATCACAGCATTATATAAGTTTTACGGTGATCTACCTTTACCCGTCAGACAAAAATCGTGAACAAACCGGAGTTTCGCAATGAAAAACTTTGTGTTTAGTTGTTTTATTGCTTTCTGAATGAGGTAAAGGCCTAAACACACGTGTCCACATGCAAGTTTATGAGCCAGAATGCTTATTTCAAAAAACACCAACAATGGTATTGTCTGTATTGTTTCACTTCTTTTGAGATTCGATATTGCCGCTAGTGACCTCGAATCTTAAGGTCAGGTTTACAATATCTGACCAATCAATATTCATTATTCTGTCCAGCTTACTCCGTCCTGTTCTCGTTATTCCAATCAATCTTATTCAATCAAACCCCAATGTATATGAAGCCTCCGTCAGTCTGGTTTTATTTTTTTAACGAACCCGATCTAAAGATGCTTAAGGGAATGAGTAATCAACGGCACGTTCCGGCTGTAAGTCGTCAGACAAAACCTCTTTGGTTGCCAGTAGATTTTTTCTGGCAGTTCAACCCAACAGAAAACAATCACATGTAAGTTACAAAATCTTTAAGATTTATAAGACCAAGTTCTCATTAAGTCATTAAGATACCAGGTCCAACTCGCATAAATACAATCACCATTTAGAGTAAAACTAGCATGGTAACTCAAAGAAATGTGACTTATAGTGAGGTCAGATCAACAACCAGTCCATTTACTCTGTGGCATAATCCACAACCTATGTGGGTTATATGCATACAACACAGTCTGTTCTTTTTTGGTTATCACTGATGGTTTCTGGGCCATCGCAGAGATATCGTTCATTTGGTAACTGAGCCACCAGATTTACAACTCAGGTCACCGAAATTCGTGTTAAGTAACGTTTATGACCATCAGACACAGTTGTTCCATTGTCTACTTTTTCTGACCACAGGGAACTCATTTCGGAAGGTTCACCCCTCGTTCACCGGCCTCTGATCTTCATCTGGCAATCTTCAGCTATCCTCGAGGAGACTCTTCTCGCCGTTCAATAGCCTTTGGGAGTTTTAACAACCCCGCCAAGAGCAACACAGTTAAGTTTTCGAACAACGCGCATCACAAATGAGTACAGTACGTGTAAATTTTCTGATTCAATAGAATTGCGTCGATAGAGCTGTGTTTAGCAAAGAAGTGTGTTTATTCCAACCCCAGACATGACCGGAAAAAATGATAGCCAGTGTCTACCATATGAGGGTAAAAAGTGGCCGTATTTATGGCACCGTAACCAAATGTACCGACAAAGCAGTCCAAGTCCAAGGTAAACAGACTGAAATCTGGCGAAAACGTGTTCAGAATTTGGTTTTTGGATTACTTAATTAGGGGCAGATCATTCTGTGTTGTGTCAACGCGTTCTTTAAATATCGTTGACGCACAGATTGATCGTCCCCTGGAAACCAGCTCGAGTGTCTTATAGACATTCTTGATCTGTCCCGTTCACATTTTCATTTGTATCGTTCAGATCAAGGAGTGGAATTAACTGAGTATCAACTACTGTCATTGGTCATCTCAAGTTTGACAATTTTCTGCCCAAATTGGGGAGTTTTAAATTGTCAAATATGATCCCGTCATTGACTTCGCTCCACTACCATCTTTTATTGTTTGACTCGTTTTCCCTGTTCTCTCCTCATTTTTACCTCGCGATGTACATACCATCGATGGAACAAGAATTTTTCCTGTTAAACTGAAATATGCTTTGCACATGGTTGTATGTGAAAATATCGTACTGAAAGTCATCGTGAATCCAAGTAACTATTAACGACAATTTTTCGAAATTCCAGTTGGACTCAGTTCCCATACTACACTACTCCCACCAGAAACGGCGAAAAGATCCTCGCATAACACGGTTGGGTAGAGTGCCGATTGCTTAAGATCTGATCTTTATCAGGTTCAGTAAAAACTTGATCTGGATCCCATTGTTGTTTTTTTACCAGCGAGCACGCAATTTCCAGTTCTCATTCATGTATCATAGTCGGTGAATTTTTAAACTAAAAAACGGTAACTAAGGCGCAATACGACTCCCTGATGAGGGCCGTTAGACTTCTCATCCCGTTACAATGCATATTCATCCCTGTTGTGATACCTAAGCAACGCAGACGTGCGAAGGACAAACGTACTCCGCAAGCCGAAACAGGAAACACCAAAGCCAAACCCGGAAGCATGTGAGCGATCATATCGACTGTGCGCTGAGCTTCAAAATCTGATTGGATTGGCCACTGGAAAACACGCCCTCAGTACAGAAACGAGCACACATGCCACTTTCAATATGGAGCAGTTAAGAATACCATTCGAGGACTCGAAGGTATCAGTGACCTTAAACCAATGTGCCTAGGCGTACCACCAAAACCAGTAAATGAGATAATAAACGTCTTTATCCTACGATTATATCTTCGAGCGTAACTCGGAAAACCGTGACATAAGTGGGGACCCTTGTTTTCAAAGTACATGACCAAAACAGTTCATGGGAAATGGAGATGCATAAGAAAATCGTGTTTGCAACCTCACGGTCCAGTCAATGCTCAGCAGCCAGTGAGTCAAGGTCAACGGACGGAAAATGAACCGGAAGTCGTAGCATAAAGAATGAATAAGGAAAAAGGTGTTGGGCAAGAACCCTGTCTACACCATCTGTCACCAACTATTAACTTCAAAGTAGATGTAAATCTGCTGTGGCCCGGCTCATAACCTCATACCAGTGAATAGGCTAACTTTTATTACTGCTACTACTCCTACTCTACTACTATTGCGGTTATTAGTAAAAAGAACAGTACTCTTCTCCCATCCTTTTTCATTCACCGAAGCTAATTGTAGGTAAGCTACCGAATCGAACTTTGGGCATTCACACCCAAACTTCATGATTTTTGTCGTTTGTCCACCGGAAGTTGTGTGCATTTCTCTGCCCCTACTTATCACGGTCACGCTTTGCAGTTCACCCTAATGGCATCTCGTTTTTTACATCAAGGAGTTAGTACCCTGGTTTCATTGTGCTTAAATAAGAACTTGCACGTTTATCGGTCGGCCGCTCGTCCAGTCGTCCTTGGGGCTGATCATAGAGTAGTGATCCGACAAACTGCTTAACTAACGAGTTAACAGTGCTTGCACTTTTAACCCCGTATGCGTTGGTATTTGCAAACCGCCATGTTCTGCTAAATCTAACCATATCGAGTAATTAGAATCCTTTGATCTACTAACTTCTTTGTCTTCGTTTAGCGCTTGAATAAAGCGAGTACGGCTTTCCAAATTAATGCCTAGCCTAAAATGAAAAAAATTGCTAACCGGTCTGGGGAACTGAGCTGGTGAAGAGAGAGACGGTTACGAGGGAGAAGTGCCGGACTATTCCAACATATACCGATTTTCTTTTCTTCAATATTGCCACGGCAACTTGGCAGAGACATGTGGCCTGACACTCATCAGACTAGGCGCACCACAATGGGTTCCGATCGAATTCGAACGTTGACGGACGGACGAACGAATCTAAATTAAGGTCTCGAAAGTGAGCTAATTACGGACAGATGGTTGGAGTGCTTTGGAAGTATGGATCCAATTAACAAGATTTTTAGTTGAAAGACCAATGATGGTCGACGGTTGACAATTTCGAACCGAGGTTTGAGTTAGCGTGGGAAAGGAGTTATATGTGGCAGAGGAGAGACGGTACCTGATGTTCGAGATTGGGAGAGTGGTGAAACAAAAAGAAGCAGGAAATGAATTTTCAGACAACAGAGACGATCATCGAGCTACTATTACCTCGGTACCACAACTTTCGGGGACACCAAGATTTTAGACACTTTCTTAATGCAACCTAAAAAATGAATAGGGAGTTCAGCAAGTGTGCATTGAGATTTCGGTGTTATCATTGGTTTGAACCGCGTTCCATGGGAATTCAAAGTGCACACTATATGAAAATAGTTAATCATTGAGGATTTGTTGGCCTGTCAAGTCTTTTTCAGTGGTCAGCCAAGTGGCTCAGTGCTGTGCAGAACAAAAGTCCTTTTGTTCCAACAATATTATAATACCAAGCTTTTAATTACTCTTTGTTGTAGAAACTTTGCAAGACATTTCGTTAGGAGAACAGAGCTCAGTTATAGAATGCTGCCTGGGGAAAAGAACAGATGTGCGAAGACTCGAACCCCTGACTTTCAGGTCGAAACTCAGCGATGTTGAAAGTTTGACAACCACTACTGGGAAGCAGATGTCTTACGTACGCGTTCGGCATTTCTGGTCGCAAGAGCTCAGTGTGGCAGGGGTCTTATAATCCAGGCCTCTAGATTTCCATACGCCTGAGGCGATAGTGTGCAATAAATGGATGTGACCATACGACCGTCAACAAGTCATTCAGGGTTCAGTTACGCCACTGCGAATCACCTCAACATTTAGCGGTTCTTGACCGAATGCAGTCAGTTTCCAGATTTATTGCACGAAACGATTTCACTCAGACCATGGCCTAAGATAAATCAATAACCTACATGTTATCTAGTATAAAATGTATTGTGAAAAACAACCTATCATCTCTCGAGCACGGCATGTCACTCTTTAATTTTCCCTGTTCATTTAATTTGGTAGTCATCAGCTAGTACATGATGTTCAAAATTACCCCACATCTATAACCTCAACTAAACGGTAAATCGCAGCCGCTTTCAATCAATTTCAAATAACACTGACAACCTGACCATTCAGTTTGTGTAATTGATTTTTGATTAAATGAACTCCTCCTACACGGTTGCCTTGCCTTCGTCAGTATTTAGACGAATGCGGTTGACAACAGCGTTTATGATAAACGGAGAAATGTGTCGGTGAAAGTTTAGAGAAAATTTTGCTAATATATTCGATCAAACTATTACATCCAATGTGAAACAATTTTCGCCAGTAGATTTTACTGTGCGAAATAAATAAACTGTACTAGGAAGGACTGAAGAATTGTAATACAGCGATACTGTTGACCGACATCTACATGGAAGACTGAGTACAAGATTGAAAGGTTGCTTTGTTTAGAGTGCTGTAGAGAAAATGAATATCTCTAACGGTCGATGAGAGATTGACATGACATAGTTTCATAAAACGGTTTTCCAACGCTGGAACAAAAAAGAAAGCAAATGCCCAATTTAGACGACGGGCCTTAAGACTCTGCTCTGACTTGGTTTTCTCCACCGTATTCCATTATGACTACACTTAATTTTTTGAAGGATGAATCGTAATTTAAAGGTCATCGGAAATTCCTAATTTGTGCAATTTCGGTTGCTAGATTTCATGATGATAACACTACCACTTTTAAAGCGTGGCTTGTTTAAAAGATTTTTTAACAATCAGTTGCAGACTAACTGGTGGGAAGTAACAGCTTGGATTTGAATCTGGTCATCAAACTAATTGGATTTACTGTTCAGGTAAGTCCTCATGAACCTTCAATCCTTAACACCCCACTACCACCAAAAAAAAACGATGCGCAGCTGTTTCATCGCTGTTAGAATCCCGGACCAAGCAGTGGTGAGCCAAACACCATAGTTCTCAACGATTTACCAGCACGGTACATGGAAAATGTGATTCGCCGGATTTCGAAGACCATAAATCTCTAAGCGCCACCTATTCAACTCCTCAGTGGAGAATGCGTTTTGTTCTGGAATCACAGAAATATTAAACAAACTAACGGGGTAGTAGATTTCGTTTGCTTCTTAAAAATTTCGTTTTGTCCTCACGGATGCTCGGTGGATCGGCTTGAAACAGGCTTGCGTGTGCATCGGTGGTCGATCTCCGTGACAGACATACGACATGAAAGATAAACGTATGTGACTTACTTGGTTGGTTAAATTTCAGTTGATTCACTAGCCTGACTTTCTTCTAAAGAAACTAGTTGGAAGGGATCACCGGCTCCAGGCCTTCATTGGGTCCTCTGCATTGCCACTGTAAACTGTACTGCCTGATCGCCGATTGTTGAAACGGTCAGTAGTGTGTTACGTTGAAAGGCAAACGAATTTACAGCTTACACTTGTAACTGATTAGGTCGCGAGAAAATCCTTGGTGTAACGTTGGTGTTCAGTTGGCCGTTGTGAGCCAGCTGGATTAGCTTAATAAATGAGCCGTTCGACTCACAATCATTCGTCATGGGTTCGCGCCTTAAGTCAGAAGCTTGGTAGAGAAAGTTTGTAATGAACCGAGATCTTGGTTACCTTAGTTAGCATTTCTGAAACCGGGTTTTGCAACAGACTGATTAGAGAGAATGGTGTAGATATAATATATTTGTTTTTCACACAAGGTAAACGGAACGTCGGATGATTAAACCTATTCCTGACCACATCGTTTTTCATATTTCAAAAATTACAGACAGCATGATAAATAGCGTCTTGGATACAATCCTATATATATATATATATATATATAAATGAATGCGCCAGGCTCAATACAACCTGCTGGCTTCCTGTGTGATCCAAAGATATTGAATTAAAAACGTCAGATGCCGCAGACTCTGGGAGTTGATCGCCGTCGAACTACACTTTTCTCTAATTTTTTTGGGAGTGAGATATTTCAGTACTTGTTATTTTTTATGTATACTTCTATTTGGTGAGCCTGGATAGAAATCGCAGCACATGCGGATCGGGGCAATGAAAGATTAATGTTTGGTGAAAGATCTGTCCGCCGTCAATATCGATTATAGTGCTTTGTGACTCAAGTTACATTCTCGGAAGAACAAGTAGGTGTACACGTGTGCGATGATTGGACAAGAGAAGACCTGGTACGCATAACTAATGGGCGGCTACTTGGAGAATTTTCTTCTATCCGTAGGCGAAGCAGTGCTTCATAAGCCATTTATAATTGGCTTAAGATCAGGGCTTAGCCATCTTCCCTAGACTGATTACCAAAGATCAGTCAGCCGGGTGAACAGAGCTCCCTCTTCATCTTCGTCATTACACTTTAGTGGGAACACCTCTGTCACGAGAAAACAGCAAAAGTGGCTTCTTCAAAAGAGGCTATCTGAGTTCCACGATCAGGGGCAACGGCCAAATCAGAGGCTGAAAACACCTCGACCATACTGAGGCATTAGGAGGACTGTAGTATTCCGCGCCAGTCATTTCGGTTCGATGACCTGTTTCCTTAAGAACAAAGCAAACATGATTCTATAGACTGTAAGGGTCAATTTCTGACTATGGGTTAAGACACGACCTAAGACAAGAGAAAAAGGCATTGCAAAACAGTATCCCCTATTAGGACCCCGTGACTCTGGAAGGGTGTGGCTATAAATTAACTTCTGGTGTTTTGATCTGTTATCGACACTGATCACTTGCAAAGCACTGTTTCACGTTTTCTTTTCAACCCAAGCATGACCACCCTGACACACATACACACAACCGTGAGTCATATCCTCGTGAGTACTGAACCGATGAGACTTCATGTTCTACACTGTTTTGCCCATTGCATGCGAGTTACTTTCGTGAATTTTGCGAAGGTACTTACTGGTTAGTGGGAGCATACATCGTTGTTGACTCATGCATCGCACGAGAGTCCTGCCGAGGCCTACATGTTCATACAACGAGTGAATAAATTTAACGGATCATCGGTTCTTACTCGTCATGAGAAACAGAGAGGGTTAGCCGCTAAACCACACCGGATGTAGAATAAACACTAACCATGAGTGTGTTTGCTTCTTTCCTACCGGGAATTACAGTCTGTCTCTCTGGCCGAGGAAGGAAAAGGGGGCTAGTCGTTATTACTGAACTCTAACGAGCAAGATAGGAAACGATTCGCGAAAGTTTGGTTCCTTCCTGTTTGAGGAATCAAAATTTCAGTGGGCTGGTACAGGGCAGGCAAAGCGCGGAACAAGCTAAAAATGCTAACAGTCATGGGTAGATGCTCTTTTCTATCGGTGTCCAAACTCAGGTACAAACAAGTGGGGGAACAAACACTGAAATAATTATGATCACGACTAATGGTGGTCAAAGTTATTCAAAGATTTCCCTTCCTCCCATTCTCTGAAGTCATTTCGCACACTTTCAGACATTTGGTTCTCTCGCCTCGTTCTCGTTATGCAGGAGTAGTTAATCACGGGGAATCGAAGAGACACGGTCGATTGGATGCTATGCGGAAGGAAGAATCCACTTACGCTTCACGCACCGAAAGTCAATACCGAGAACCGGTTCGATTCCGGCTCATTTTTCCAGTTTTTGTAAACAAATTACGTACATTTAGTTTATGGATCAGTTAATCAATTGCTTCGGAAATTATATTGAGGCTGGCTGAAGGAAAGCCGGGAATAGACAAGAGCGTGAATGAGATTCATTCGTAAGATTAAGCGTGATGTAATGCACAAATAAACACTAAAAGGCACCTGAATACGGTTCGAATACTTCTATGAAATATGTGATATCCAATTCTCATTCATTCCAGCCTCAAGGCACTCCGACTACAAACACTCAGTTTGATTCATTTTCCAGTCATGTACAGATTCGGGAGAGTGGAGGGAGATTGTACTGATTACAAAGTGAACTAAAAAGCTGCCTGAAAAATTCTTCTATGCTACAAACGAAATCGTGCTTGTAGATCCATAATCAAAATGTTCCAGAAGGAAAAAAACAATTTTAGGGAATCACATCCGTGCGTCTGAAAATGTTCGCTTGCTAGTAAGTCCTCTTTCCGTTTCAAATAGAAATTTGGTGGCCTAAAAAATTCCATCCACGCAGAAAAACACTAACTACCTGTTAAGCTTTTCCCAGGTCCCATTTAACCTCGTGTACTACGAACATGTGTTGAGCTGAACGGAAATTCGGATCTTCTCCTATTTGATCTCTCAGTTACAATCAATCATTTATAATTCATTGTAGAAGAGACAACTCACCGACCAAAAGAAAAACAAGACTGCGCTCAATTGATGAGCCCATATGAAAAGTGTTTCATTTGTGACCAAGTAAACATGCTCATTGGGGATGTCACCTCGACTGTCTCGGGAATCTAAACATGGCATGTAGCATTTAGCAGCTTGCAGATAATTGCACATTATTGGACCAGAAAAAAATCACAGCAATCAGCAAAGCCATGACATCCACAAAGTGCGAGGAACCAATGCGACGGTGAGCTACGACCAGAAAACACCAGATAAAATAAAAAAGCATGTTTCAAGCAATCAGTTAATTGCCGCCCAAGATCTATTCCCAGTGGGCATCTTAAGAGCTAGCGCTGTCCACGGCTGTGCATTAGCGGAGACAGATGCTCTAGCGTGACGGTTAAAGTCGTTGAAGTTTGCTAAATATCCTTTGATGGAGTTGACTGTGTTTCAGTTACTGAGGCCACGAAGTATTTGTGTACCGCGTAGGCTTGAAGCTGATACCCGATAATATATTCAGACAAAGCCTGTAGATGAAGCACTTGTAAGAAACTGCTGCGGCAACTTCCTAGTAAAGAGCTGAGAATTTGCTTAATCATTAGTCTGCAAGGTGATTTGCAAATCCTCGTCTGTCACGGGCTAGCGGATAACTGAAGGGCATGTAGGATGAACGGAACCTGCGGGCATGAATTTGAACCTCAGTCAGCTGAGAGTGGATGATGTGGGTCTTTTTTCTCAAAACTGCAAACATTCGAAACCACCACAATTAGATGACAAACTACGACCGAAAGCGCCTAACAGGACCAACTCAACTTTGTCATCCAACGCTAGGTCCGCGGCCAAGATCGCCTGAGAACGAAATAGCCGACCCGAGTTCTATGAGAATCACTGAGTAAACGAATACTACTCACATTCTATTCTCGGTAACGTTCCCATCATAATCGGAACTGTGGATGCGCTCAACTCATCTTGCCTCATTCATTTACAGAACGATTTTGACCGAAACCTCCATTTATGAGCATGTGAATGGCTGCCCTATATCTAACTTACCTCCATGCTCAAGAGAAAATTAAAATCATCGTGTTTGAAACTCGACCAAGTTCCTAATCACCCAACTTTTTCAGATTCATCTGAATCTCGTTGAGTTTGTGCATGTTGGAGCAACTGTGAATAAGTCTTCGAATTTTATCGTCGAGTCAGTGCGATCAACGAAGTCGACATCTGTTTCATCTATGTTGGTGGACCCTGTGGCCAAGAATATTCGTTCGGAGCAAGCTTTTACCTTGACTTGGTTCTGTCTATGTGTAAATCTTGTTTTGAACACTCAATCAGTCATATCGAGGTAGAGCATTTAGAGTGTGAAATTAAATTACACTGAACTAAGTCGATCTAATAAGGAATTTTTCCATTAGGTAATTTGTAGTACCTCATTGCAGGACGGCTTCTCCAATCCTAACACGGAAGTATGTTGGTGACATTTTCAATGACAAGTCCACTATAGAACTAAAATGAGAAAATATGTAAGTAATGCCAGAACAAATGAAAGACTACCACGTGGGGACATCTCATCAAAGTGACTCAGAGAGCCGATATGGAAAAGTGCGGCAGGAATTTATTCTATGCTAACTTCAGGCCATCGGTTTGACGTTGTCACTTTTCCGAACCTGCATTACGTAATCATTGTCCGAAGCTCCATGCTCAGTCTTCGTGTCCACGCTTTTGTGTTGGTGCTAGTTTTCTGATGGCAGGACGAGGAGCAAAGTTCACGGAGGTTATAATTGTGAATGATATAATGTTAATCACGCAGCATTGTTGGTAGATGTGATGCGCCAATGTTTCGACTGCCGTGGGTAGTCTTTCTCAAGGCCAGTTTTACAATCACGGAAGTTATTTATCCCGCACTACTAACGCGGCCGGTATGAAGGGGGAAATCAATTTGAAGCAAGAATGATGCTTATTACGCTCTCAGTCGCTCCTGTACTATGGAGGTCAATGAAAGTTTCGAAACCAAATCGCCTAAAGGCTTCTGCCGTAAAATGAAAATAAACAAGATTGAAGGAGTCCTATGATTGGTTACCCAATAGCAATGAATTCAATGAATCAGTCAATCAGCCTATCAGTTACCTATTCAGTGAATTAGAGAATCAATCAGTCTTATCTATAACTTTATCAACCCATCCTGTAGTGAACAAAATGAAGCAATCAGTCTGCCATCAGTATACGTGATAAACCAATTACTCTTTTGCCTGCGTAAGTATCTTCGATGTTCTTTGAAAATTCATTGAATGTAAATTAAACCTACTCATTTGACCCTGAAGACTATTAATATTAGTCGCGTTACCAGCAGACAGTCCAAGAAAAGGATATTTCTTTTTTATTTATCGGACTGACTCTATTTGATTGACCATATACTTTTTCATCGTAGACACACATGCCGTTATTGAAGAAACGCTTTATGAATACAAATTACTTAGTTCGGAAAGCAATACACACTTATCTGTACGCTGAAGCGATTCACATTCGTTTCCTAAGCACCAGCGTGAAATGATGAACAGGATTGCTTAAGGTGAGCTTATCATCACGGTGTGGATAGATCGTATTTTCTACCCCACCCAGAAGTAATTAGAAGTTAAAAAATTGAGCTGATGCGATGTGCACAATTGGAAGATATAAACAAATTGATTTTTTTCACATCAACACCTTTCGAACAGACACCGGATGTGATCACTTGTTCTTCGGCGTTTTCGTGTCAGTTAATCGATCGATCGTTCATCATATTCATCACAGCTATGGTCTCCTATGTGCCACAGGGTGACGACGCCCAATTTTTGTCCAATTAATCTCGTGTTGGCTACACAACTAATCATGGTTTAGTTCGACACAGAGGTGAATGAACAAAACACGAGTTGGTGATGCGCAAAACTGCGCGGTCGGGCGCTGACTGTTGATGCGTATTCTGGGGTTCAGTGATATCCAAAGTGCATCAAATAAACTAAATTACAGTCGGTTCAAGTTTGCACTGACTTAATCATGGGTTGACCGATAGCTGCCAGGTAAATGAAGCCCTTCATAAGTGTAGATGGTTGACTTTCTTGAACCCGCATACTATACTGTTTGGTCGTAAACAAGCTTCAATTTGTTCTCCTACCTCTAAGTTTGCTTTATTATATTACATTTGTTACATTGATCTCTTGTGGACACTTGTAACATTTGAACCAGTTAGGATTACGGACCCATATCAAGGCATTCAGAAGGCCGTTTATGCAGTATTTTGTCACAGTTCTATTGCGAAATGAAGTTTGCATTTGGAGTTAACATGCCGGATTGTAATCGGCGACTCATGTACTGATAAATATTTCAGAATCCACTTGTATCTCATCACACCACAGTCACGTAGCATCAACTTGGCTGACATCCGCAGTTACTCGTAGATGCAAACCGTTTTGGGATTGTCAGCATTCCACTTGGAATGATTTATAGCTCATTTGGGTGAAAATCATCTTTTCTTTTTTCTTAAAGGAAGCAAAACTAGTTTTGTTTGCCTCAAACCTGGACCTCTTACGACTAGAAACAATTTGTGCCAAAGTTGTTGTTTGCGCTTAAACATGCCGGCAAAATTGCAAACACTCGTTTCTGACCACGGTAAACGTGATGCAAAGTACGATTCTGCCTGTTCTCACAGTGGTGGCTGGTCAATTGCTATCGTCTGGGTCAACAAGAGCAATCTCGTTTTTTTTTCATCCCGTAAGTGACCCAGAACACTTTTCTGGTTGACCAATGACCAGATTATTAGAAAAGAAAAGGTCACGATAGAACAGCTGACAGACTTCAGTATTCCATTTTTCCATTGCTGCGATGATACAGAAGATTGGGGTAGGAAGTACTGAATAGAGTTACATCACTTGCTTACATGAAATTAAGTTTTAGAGAACTAAATTGAAAAATGGATCTGTAATTCAGGTGAACCACTCAGTTCCCATTCACAGCCTGGTTGAATATCATTGAACGTTACTCTTGGAGTGGACACTGAGAAGGTGGGTTTGGGAGAGGAACAACGAAACTAATATCACGGAGATATGATGTTGATATCACAACATCAAAACGGGAGTTCATTCGATGTCTGAAAAGCGGTTATTTCTGGCTCATATCGCCAGTGGTCCCGTTTCTCTGAAACTTTCGATCCGGCGTTGTTGAACACAATGAATGAATCGACATGCCAGATCGACAACAAGCTTGCAAATAAGAACTTGTCCCACTTGAGTTCCATGTGCACCATGTGGACGACTGGACGAGCGGACGGTGTCATAGAACTTGAACGCACCTTAACCATCCACTACTAAGTTGGCCTTTGAGAAAAAGCATTTTATTCAATCCACACAAAAAAATTTGATTTTAATAGGACTTCCAGAAATGTGCTGTAATTATATCAAGAGAAGAATAGGGTTTTCTCGAAAAACAGATGAAATGTGAAATTGCTGGAAGTACTCTTGTTCGCAATGAGGTGACATTTTTTCACACTTACAAAATGATATAATGACTATTCGGATTTACGTCAAGAACTACCCGACATTAAGTGAAAACATAGCCATCCACATCAGAACGTGTGACCAACGAGTTTCAGTTTC
Organism: Fasciolopsis buskii; assembly: GCA_008360955.1. Classification (NCBI taxonomy): domain Eukaryota; kingdom Metazoa; phylum Platyhelminthes; class Trematoda; order Plagiorchiida; family Fasciolidae; genus Fasciolopsis; species Fasciolopsis buskii. Next base: position 25,663 of record LUCM01003049.1, on the reverse strand, counting down.
CAGAGTATAGAGCGGGGCACAGACAATCCGCAAGTCCTGCAGCACAGATTCTCTGACACTTCAGGCCCTTCAAAACCAGGCCGTATTAAACCAATGAGATGCAATAATCTAGAATTATTCGGATGTATTTCAGATACACACTGGAAATTGGCGCGGATGAAAAAATCATTTAGTTCATATATATATATATATTTATATGCCATAAGTGTCATCAACCCTTGACCCTTGCATCTGGAAAAGAGGCTCGTCTGCTCGTCAGGAAAATGTATCACATCGTTCGTCGACCCTTGGAATTATCCTCAGTTGATGCCTTTCTTCACGATGCTTTTTATATTTTTCTTTTATCATTTAGTTTTCTATTAATTAAGTAACAGTCTACACCAACTTCAGGAAGGGTTCCTTGGTTAGCAGAGAGTTACCAAGTGGGAAAGTTCACTGCAGGTGTGAGGATTCCAACTCAGGATTTTCTGATCCAAACGTCACCACCTTATCCACTCGATCACCGACGGTCGCTTACATCGAAGGTTTACGATGAAAATGCGGTAGCTCTTTGTGAGATGCCCTGTAAGTTTTCAGTAACCAGGAAGATCGTCTCCAAATCATCGGCTTCCTGTCACTGACTACCATTGGACAAGACGCGTCAAACATACCTCTCCGTCACGTTGGATCCAAATAACAGGTGCTTTTTGCTTCCCATATGCATGACTGGACAAGAGATCACTCATTTATGGTCACGATACAAAGTTCGATGTGATTACTTTTGACATACAGCCAACAGGAAATGGTCTTTTGTAACTTGGTACCAGCTGACATGGTGATAGAGGAAGTTAGTGGCTATGTCCTCAAGCGACCACACGAAATTTTTCTGATGTTCCGGTTGAACGATGCACCCATCAGAGTTCCGCACTCAGGGTCCAGGTGATGCGGCTGTTGGGGCACATTTCCTCTAAGGCTCATGATGGAATCATTGGTTTTCAATCACTGAATAAAAATAAGTTACAAACACTTCGTCATGTAGCATCAAGGCCAAAATGGTCACCGAAAAACGCGGAAACGCTGCAGGACTGTGACCGATGTAAGGAATCATCAGTTGCGCCTATGCGCTGGCGGGTCGAAAATCTCCATGTCAGTAGGCCAACAAATTGCCAGTCAACATCCAGTGAACCCACAAGGAAGTGCCTTATTTATGTTGAGCGGTGACAGGCCCACATATTCCGAACGGTACGTTATTAACACGTATCCACGAGCCGATTACCTCATTGGTTTTCGCATTTTATGGTTGCATCGTCTGCTTTTCATATCGACTAGCCAACCAATACAACGAGCCACATTCAACCACTGGACTGATGGGACCGTGCGTTTTCAATCTTGTTATACAAAATGCTCTTTTCTAGTTTAATTTGAATGCATTTTTCGTCTTCGTCGGTGGTTAGTTCCTCGTTGGGAATTGGGCGAGTGAGAAGCCACTGATCAGGGACAGCTCAAAGGCCTACAGACCGATAGTGTTATCTATTGCGTCTCATTTGGGGTTGGCATTCAGGCAAATCGACTGCGAGTACAACATCATAACCGTCAAGTTTTTTGGCTGTCTCCCAATCTCCGTCACTGTTCAATAGCATGTAGTTTTGTCCATGGCTAACTCGGTGCACTTTTCAGTTGGGATTAAAAACCAACACTGTCACGTGGCATCACTCTCATTCCACATAAAGGACTTTTTCGATGCCTATAGTAAACATGTCCTTCCCAAGAAGATGATGCAAAGCTAATATTACATCAGTAGCTCAACCATCTAATATGGTATTGTGGTTTATCTGGCTGAAAGCCCTTAGAATATGGAAGTCCTACCATACAGTGCTCAAGTGCAGCCAGTTTAAGAAGTGATGTAAAGATGCTTCTTAAAATCTTCGTGTTTTACTAGTATGGACACAGTCATATTTCACACTGATTTGACAAACCTCTGGGCGTTATATTTGATAAGCATAAGTCTGTTGATTTTCCTAGAACAAAATGTTGACAAGTGACCCCTTGGGAATAGCTCATGAAACAGTGAGACATCCCACAGATCAAGTGAACTGTCCTTAGTCGTCAAATGTCAGCGGTCTCTCCGCCATCCCACAATTAACCGAGTCCCATAGAATGTCGTAAAAGTGGCCTTGACCACTTCGAAAGATTAAAAAGCAGGATATAAGAAAATTGGAGCAGTTCCAGCCAGAGTCCCAAGTGGTATTTCGTCGGCTTTGAGTCAAGTGATCCGCAAAAACGACACACGACTGTTCAATTCACGCATCGGTAATTTCCGAAACTCGACAGATTTTTTTCCAGTCGGGTAAACGGGTGCAATGTACCGTTGTCAGAATTAGTAACGTAGCACAACGTCTGATATTATCTACCCGAAGAAGAACGGCTAAGTAGTAAAAAGTGCGCCGGGTGCTATTCAGACTCACCCGTTTACAGTTGGACGTTGAAGAACCTAGGGAGGATACGCATACCAGGATTTAGAAATCCATGCCAGGTCTCTGACCTGAGAAGCTTATATGTGCCTATATTGGTGGCATTTAACATCTGTATGATTAAAAAGCGGGACTGTTGATTCACCTCGATACAAATAGACCAAATTGAATTACTGCCCTTTCCCAAAGGACTGAGGACCATCCTGGGATGTCTGTGATTTTATAGCACTCGGCTCATCTACTCCAAGATTTATTTTGCAGGTATGCTCTAAGTTACGCGGATTTCATCGTGATGCTGGATTCAGAATTGGGTGACTGTGTTTGCGATGTTGAATGATTATAGAGCTTGTATTTTCCTAGAAGAAATTTAATTGCCAATGGTCACAAGAGTATATTAGTTTCGTCAAGTTTATAAGCGAAATTAAAATAATCCAGTAAGGGGAAATGTCTAATGTTCGCAATAATATTAGTAGCAACAGTAATAGTAACAGAAGTAGTACTAGCATTAGTAGTAGTCGTGGTAGTAGTAGTAGTAGTAATAGTAGTAGTAGTGGTGATAGTAGTAGTAATGGTACTGAATTTCATGTTAGATAACTAACAAATTGAAGAAATGCAAAACGAATCTTCCGTGACTGGACAAGTTTTGCTGGACTGTTGGGCGAACAAATTTGTCTAAAATAACTAACTGCAAGAAAAGCTATAGTAGTTGAACCTGAGCCCCACAGACAGGTCAAACACCCGTGCCCAAGATTTGACAATGAAACCAAAAGGGAAAGGAACAAAGAAGATCGTCGATTCGACCCGTTCGGTGCGTTTTCTTAAATGATGCATCAACTCTAAACAACCAGGATAAACGGTCTATAGCCGTAACAACCGGATTCCCTCCCAGTTTTGTGAGCTTTGGACAGAAAAACTGGAAAAATTATATGTATAAAAGGTACGAAATGCTATGATGAAAAAACTCGCCACAGTGCGATTGGTGGCGACAAGGGATTGTGATGTCTTGTGCTGCGTTCCACTTGGTGTCTTTGTCCTCTGTGTGTGTGTGCAGTCATGTGTATTTTTATGTGTACGACCAAGATTTGATTTGCAGGCAAACAAGTCGGTCGCAAAACCAAAATCTGAAAAAAGAAATCCAGGCTAATTGCTTCTTACACAATTTTCCATCAATGTCTCCAAAATCAAATTAAAGTTAAGCGTTTTCTAGCCAGCTTCACAGCTCTGAATAACTGCCGGCTACCACAGACGGATAAAATGGGCAATGAAAACGTGGACGACGCCTTTGGTGGTAAAAAGGTGGTTTTGTGGCCGGTGAACTTTGCCAATACTCGTTGAAAGAAAAGGCCAACAAAAAACATAAGAGACATCGCTTTTACTCAATCGGACACCGCTTTGTCTTCTACAGAGAAAAGGATTTACTGGTACGAACCCTCAGAGACGTCCTGATAATTTGTCACTAGGTGGGCAACTTTGCAAAAGAAAGTGGTTGGCCAAAATAGGATAATTGTTTTACGGTTACAAAAGTAAGAGATCACGATCAACACCATCACTTTTTGAGTTTTGAGGTATTCCGCTTTTGATAATGCAGTCAGACTTGTCATTTAATGTTGCAGGTAAGGTTTGTAATCACTGAGTCTAATGAACTATCTTGTCGCCTCCAAGGCTGACTTAACCATTCACTGTCCTGGTTACCCTTCAAGATGTATACCGATTAGTTGTCCTTTGTTTGGTTCGTCTTCTGCTACTTTTGTAAGTATCAGTCATGACCGACTGATTGGTCTTGAGTGCTGATTAGAGCATTTAATGTAACTTGGCATTCTAAAGATTATGACTTGGGATTTACATCAGGTTTTCTTCTCTTGCTTTTACTAGAAATCATCTACGTGGATATTTCGAGTTCGCATCTCGTCGCTATCGATCACCTTGCCCAATGAATCTATCGTTCGCCTTCCTTACACAAATCAGAGTATACGGGCATGTCATTGGAATAATCGTTCGCAATCTGTGCCCATGGTAGCTCAGATGCAGGGCACATCCATAGCTGGCGGGAGGTCGCCAGTTCGATTCCGCCTCGCGGCATCAACTTTTCGGCGTGTAGTGCGTAAGTGGATTTTTCATTCCACATAACTTATGGCTTCAGTGCAGATGCATATCAGTTCCGCGTATGAAGTGATTGACAAAAAATCTATGCAATTAATAGGTGAACTTTCGTTTCCTTTGGAAACAGCAAGAAAGCTGCAAACCCTCTTCTCTTTACAGATAATAACCGATGACTCTGTGATCATTCTGTATGTGAGTCACATGATAGAGTTCGGCAGAGCGCCGATGTTCCTTCGCTTGGTTTGAACTTCAACAGTCCACCGAATAAGAGAGAATAATTACAAACAAAATGCAAATCCAAAAAATCTGTACGATCAGCTAAAAGATCTCAAACCGACTTCAAGTGACAACGAAGAATGGTTATGAGCAAAACTAGTGAATGTCTTGCACTCATGCTTGGCGGCACCAGTAGGATTGTGATGTCGTCTGAGGTCAAAACAATATCAGACAATAAAGAAAGTAAAACAAATGACCAAGATGAAATTACTCAAACGTGACAAGGTTCTGATTTGGTTATAATGACTGTGGACACTTACAAGTCTAGGATGAGTCAGATACTGATGAACAAGGGTAATTTCAATATAGATGAGATGCCAGACAACAGTCCTCTCACATATTTTGCTCCTACACGGCCACATCTCCGAAGCCCAGTAAAGCCAATGGGAACCAAAGCACCTTACATGAGAGGGTCACCAAAAATTCAAACCTGGTGCCTCGTTTAGACTAATACTATGCACGCAGAGCTCTCTGCATCACAAACTGGCCCGTTGGTTAGTGGACATTTTAGATACCATTCGCATAGTCCCGAAGCCTCATTGTGTGAAAGATTCTTCTGAACTTGTAGGAATAATGGAAAATATTCCTTTGACTTCCCACAAGATATTTCCCATCGACGTGGATTCTCTTTTTGTGAATGTCTCTTCATGAAATAGTTGATTGTTCACGCGATTTTATCTCCTCATAAAACATCACACTGCCCATTACCGTTGGCTATTTACGAGAACTTTATTATATACATGTATATATACCCATAATATTCGGTTTGATATTGAAGGCACAATACACAGACAAATTGACAGCGTGACAATGGGCCAGTTAGGCTCAACACCAACAGATGTGTTTTTATGAATGATAAAGGCAAAGTTAAATGATTGCATTTTCAAACTGGCTTCACACGAACAGTTTGCTGACGATATTCTTATTTTCACTGACCCTACAAACTTTATCAATATATTGAATCTATTTAATTCTATTCATCCGAATATTTCAGTTTCTTGTGAAAAACAAGCTAACGAATGCTTTAATTTTTCTAGACACCAAACTCTCGAGACAATCGAATGGGACCATAGAAGGCTCCATCCACAGAGAAGACACGTGGAGTGGTCAGTATTTATACTTCGCAATTTTTTCATCAATTATACGCAAATTATACACAAACTCCTCATCATCATTCCAGGATTATTTGCACGCCAGACGCCCTCCCGGAAGAAGAAAGCTTTCATCGAGCAAAATTCGTCAACGTCAACAAAAGCCGAAGGGTGAGTCAAGCCATAACACAATGAAGAAAGTCGTACACATCGGATTAGCCTTCAAGGGAGACCACAGTTTCAATGTGCTTCACGAACTTAGTTTAGCTATAAATGGCACATTCCCAGTCGCAAAACTTCACCACCCGATGGGTTATTTGAACCAATGTGAGTCTAGCTTGATATCACATTTTGCCTCCCATGTTGTGCACCAGTTCAACTGGAGGTGTGATGGCGTTAGATCGGCAGAACAGACCGAAAGCTTTCATAGCGTACGTCAAAACCTACTTCCAAGTGGTTGGCCAAATGAATATCACAAAACGTTTAATAATTATACTGATCGCGACCCGGAGTCATCATTCGCGAATCATGTGATAATAACCGCATTTAGTTGACCCCATTTCATGTTTTAAACCCTTATTATACACTATTAACCGGAATATTTTAGCCATAAGTGAAACAATGTTAATCCGATTACGTAACCTGGCTCTTCGTACACAAAAGCTATTAATACAGACTCTGTGTTTGCCAAGAGGTTAATGTCGGTTGCTTCTTGTACTGAATTCATCTTCTATGCCCGTTCACTGCAATTCATGACTGAATATTATATAATTCTCAGATTGTTTTCCTTAAGCGGGTAAAAAATGTAATGTGAAATGATAACAACCATCAGTATTGGTCTTCTTTTTCAACTATCCATTTAGATGAAGGGCACTCAATATTTCAGGCTTCAGTACAGTCTGTGGTTGCGATCAAAAAATTGCAATAGTCGCGACTCACAACAGTGGAAACGAACAATCCACAACCGTCATTATCTCAGAGGTATTCTGCCGGTGATATTTCTGTCCAGTTGGTGTAAATACTAATATATTGTGAATAAACTCGAAGATTATTTCCAGTTAGTGAGGTCTTCTGACTCTTTTGAGTGGCATAGTTGGGAGTTGGACAGATTACGTTGTCAGCGGCATGTATCCTGTGGACCGTCATACTGGCTTTATTGTGTAGGTGAACGATGCTGGTTGATAAGCTTATTGATCTCCGGCTCACTTTAGTTCTTCCGTTTCTCTGTTCTTCAGGACGATCAGTTGACCCCTTAAGAGAATGCTGTTTCATTACACACTATGTACGTGGTGCTAATTCGCGTACAGGAATAATTATGATCAATCAGAGTTAACTCCGTTAGTTGGAACGTATATACTGCAGGCTATCACCCCTTTTTCATTTTGTTCTTTGTCGCAGATTCTTCTGTCCAGGAGAACAGGAAGGTTTTCGGGAAAATTTGGTAGGTAAAAGGTAGCTGTCTTGCAGACGAGTGGAAATAGGAATGCGGAAGGTGGTCAACTAGTGAGAGTAAGAAATATCTCAGGTTGTTTAGAGGTAGATCGGTGCCTCAGTCAAAAAGTCTTTCTGCGCGATTAAACCCGATCAGTGAGACAATGTTTCCCCGGAAGCGAACAAAACGGGGAGGAAAAAGTCAACCAAAGGGAAACAGAACATACGAATTCCAATAGGAAACTTGTCTCTCGTGGGTTCATTCTTAATCCAAATAAATTAACATCCGAAGAATAATGGATGTAGTTGAAAAATGCTACATAATGTCAGTATGAAAGCCAAAGATGGATGAAATTGGATGAATCAACCACTGTCAAGAACCATTCACTGACTGGCAACTGGGGCAAGCGCTTTATTCATGAGTGACATTCTATTTTTGCCCGAGGAAAAAGTAGGGTCGAAAATGCCTTTTGCATGGGCCAAGCCAAGATTCTGAAAAGCAGATGATAATCGCTTTCGCTATGGTTAGTGCCGAAGCCTAACTCATGAATCGAGTGAAAATTGACCTTGAGAAAGATTAATCATGACAACGGAAACGCCGTTTCGTCAAAGTGATTAGCGACAACGCTGTTTCCAACATTACAGATAGTGGTCATTATGCAAATGGAGTAGCGTGAAGATGTCTAAATAGATTGATGAACATTATCTCTAACCATTTACAATAAGTCATCATTCTGAGCAAACAGCAAGACTATCGATAGGATCCTGCTATCGACTCTACAGCGGCTTCATGATGCCCACAAATGTGGTTTAGCGGATTTGAAAATTATCACATTAAATGCCAGAACACTTATCAATAAGGTCTTAGCTTAGCTGTTGAACCACTTGTGGTACCGGCCGTCAGGCTTTAGCAATTTATGAAAAACTCCCTGGCACTGGTCACTGATGAAATTCTAGACAATTTGACCGCACCGAAAATTGGCTTTGATGGTAGGAATCAAACTGGAGTCATGGAGACTGAGGGTTGGATATTTGTCTGGGTGTAAGCAGTGGGGCGTTGAAAACGAGATTCTAACACCGAACCGTAGGGAATACGAAAAAAAGGCAGACGGTCCTTTCAGGCCAGTCCGACCGGACATTGCTGCTGAACACTGTTGATGGGTCCCAGCAGGTCAGTAGAAAAGACAAGAATTTTACTGCTGGACTGAGCAGACAATGTGGTCTCCCATTGGTGACATAAAAGATGGGATCTCGTTGTGATTAACCCCCAGATATGTTACCAGGCAAACATAAAAATGTATGAGCTAAGTCATAAAATATGACTGTTTTGGTGACTAATCCTGAGTACGATAAGCATTCACAACTCTGACATTGTGCAATGCTTGAGAGTGCCAGATATCACGTGCAGAGAACAAAATTGTCCAGGCAGGTTCAAAATCAAAAAACAATCGTAGCTGTGAGTGAAAAAAGTTGCATCTTACTATCCATTTTGTTGACAAAAAGTCCGTATCTTCTGTCACGAATCCAGTCTACGTTATGGCATTGAGAGCAATCCAATCGTGCACATTAGAAAACTCCCGGAATGGGATAACAGAAGCGGAGTAAGTATTTATTTATACCAAAGAAGAGATTTTTGACGGGAAAATGTTCGGAGAGAATGCAAGGACGTGGGAAACGAAAGCCTGAAATGCGCTAAGGCGATCTTCATCATTTTAAGTATTCGCCGGACGGGACAGTGATTGGGGGTGTTGTTAATTATGACAGTCGATTGTGGTACGCGAAATTCGTCTGACCGAAATTGGAAAAGATGAGAAAACTGTCAGAGATGGTCAGTTGTCAATCAGAAATTGTTCTTTTGCCATCGAAAAATTGTTATCCTAACCAATGACCAAGTTTCATAGTCTTCTCCAAGAGGAGTTATTAAAAAGACTAATTCATTCTGCCAACTGGTAATCCAGATAGCGTGCGTTCGTGTTCCTCCTTAACGGGGACCACAATTTAAAAAAAATCTGAATTCATTTCTCCATTAGGTGCTTCCTGGTTCATATATCTTGATTAGTCTTCTCCGGATATGAACAAAATCGCGATCCAATCCGAGCAAGTATGATGTTTTTATTTTCTCTCTCCCCAAACCTATGATTTATAGCCAAAAAAAAAACAATGGTATAATAAACTAAGTTCTGACCACAAAAAGTATCTTTTTCTGCTCCACACAAATCTATAGCGCCGACTCGTATTTTGCTCCGGGGTACAGTAAGAAAAAGAGTTCGGCATGAGGATATTCATTTTTTAAGTATCAAATCTAATTTGTTTGTAAGGGATCCACCATGCAGCACCAGTACTCAAACTCCCAAGGATTAGGACGGTTGCACCGTACAATGGTCTCATCTTTTTGATTGGTCTGCATTGCACGCTGGAAATTCCTGGGGACTGCTAACGGGGATATAATGGCTACATCTTTTTTCACGTCTTCTAGTGATGAGCTAACCAATCGCTATTTTTTGAGGAATAGCTCACTCATGGACTCATACTCTACAAACTTGCCATGAGTTCTGCAAAACTGCTACCATTATCAAAAAGCTGAAAAATTTTAATTTTAAGAAGTTATTTCGCCATATTTTTCTTTTTCCGTTAACCTCCCACCATCGTTCAATAGTTTGATGCTGTTTTAACAGCCAAAATTAAAGGAAATATAAAAAACGGGCTTATCAAGTTTCACCCAATTATGTCGCTTCGTAGCCAAGTATGAACTTCGTCACTGAGGAACAGTATGTTTATTCCAAGCCAGGGTATGGCTATTGAAAGCAGCTTGATACCACTAAACGATTATCAAAAAGTGCTAACCGATGGAAAGTCCCGTAGTAGTGCTGTAACCGGCAGACTGTGATGTATCATGCTGATTCTGGTTGTGTTGATGTGACGCACACGTGGATACACTTATAAGTTGGATACTGACTTCTGCGCGCAGCCCGAACGTCTGGAATTTGAGATTCCTCGCATTCTTGCCGCCGTATCGATGGATTCAGGTGACTGGGCCGAACTGTGTGAATGCAAATCACTGATTACGCATGTTAGAGTAATAATTTTTCAGTTTTGGAAAAAATACAAACTTGCGCCAACAACCAAATTTTTTCCCGTTTCACACTTATTGAATTTAGGCCTAGGCAAGTTTTCTGGCATTTTGTTTAATCCGTGTCTGACAATGATCTCACGAGTTGTTACCAGGTTAACGTAGAGCCCCGGGGGAGCGAAAACTGCATGATCCCATCTTAATGCAATGGTTTATCGACAGTCTGGCTGAATTCCAATCGCTGTAGGAAATATCTTAAAATGAAAAATCAGTGTGATCAGCACCCGGAACTGGGAGGGGTGTCGCATATAAACGTCACCAGATTTGCGAAAAAGGGACAGGTACATCGTCCCGTTGAAAGCATGCCTAGCTGCCTTTATCACATTCCAATGATAATAGGGATTCCGAAAGAAATTGTGACAAGATCTACACGTAGGATGAATCAATCCCAGTTTCAGCGAAGTACGGTCAAAAAAGGTAGGGTCATTCATGCCGAACCATACGATTACTTTGGTATCGAGAGACCGATGCACACTCAACAACAATCGAGTGCTTCTTCGTGTCTAGCAGATATTCAATTTCGAGATTTACTCTACCGTGTAGATGGAATACAATTCCGCCTGAAAAGGTAATATCTTCGCACAAAGCTGTTCTTTTCAGCAATCCAGTAAACCTCATTTGTAAACACCTGTTCTTAATCATTTTACTTTTTCAGTACAGTATATTGATGGAATTTAAAACAATGAAAGCAGAGACGGTGCGAAATGAGTATTGTAGAATGAGCACCAATAAAACGCCGCTGTAGGAAGTCAAAATTATTGATCTGAGTAATTGCGTGAACAAAATTCCGTAATCTGATACTTATAAAGTGTCTCCGAGCAGTGGAAGGCCCCATAAAGAACGAACTCACCATTATGAGTCTGATACTCAGTCAGCTGAGAGTGGATGATGTGGGTCTTTTTTCTCAAAACTGCAAACATTCGAAACCACCACAATTAGATGACAAACTACGACCGAAAGCGCCTAACAGGACCAACTCAACTTTGTCATCCAACGCTAGGTCCGCGGCCAAGATCGCCTGAGAACGAAATAGCCGACCCGAGTTCTATGAGAATCACTGAGTAAACGAATACTACTCACATTCTATTCTCGGTAACGTTCCCATCATAATCGGAACTGTGGATGCGCTCAACTCATCTTGCCTCATTCATTTACAGAACGATTTTGACCGAAACCTCCATTTATGAGCATGTGAATGGCTGCCCTATATCTAACTTACCTCCATGCTCAAGAGAAAATTAAAATCATCGTGTTTGAAACTCGACCAAGTTCCTAATCACCCAACTTTTTCAGATTCATCTGAATCTCGTTGAGTTTGTGCATGTTGGAGCAACTGTGAATAAGTCTTCGAATTTTATCGTCGAGTCAGTGCGATCAACGAAGTCGACATCTGTTTCATCTATGTTGGTGGACCCTGTGGCCAAGAATATTCGTTCGGAGCAAGCTTTTACCTTGACTTGGTTCTGTCTATGTGTAAATCTTGTTTTGAACACTCAATCAGTCATATCGAGGTAGAGCATTTAGAGTGTGAAATTAAATTACACTGAACTAAGTCGATCTAATAAGGAATTTTTCCATTAGGTAATTTGTAGTACCTCATTGCAGGACGGCTTCTCCAATCCTAACACGGAAGTATGTTGGTGACATTTTCAATGACAAGTCCACTATAGAACTAAAATGAGAAAATATGTAAGTAATGCCAGAACAAATGAAAGACTACCACGTGGGGACATCTCATCAAAGTGACTCAGAGAGCCGATATGGAAAAGTGCGGCAGGAATTTATTCTATGCTAACTTCAGGCCATCGGTTTGACGTTGTCACTTTTCCGAACCTGCATTACGCAATCATTGTCCGAAGCTCCATGCTCAGTCTTCGTGTCCACGCTTTTGTGTTGGTGCTAGTTTTCTGATGGCAGGACGAGTAACAAAGTTTGCATTTTGGTTAACTAATAACCCCGAGTCGTGTGAAAATCAATGTTCTATCTCATTTTCAAAGACTATATTGGCAACGACATGCAAACAGGCAACACATCGGTACGTGACTGGTGCGGGTTGCGAAGGTACGGTGGGGCACGGAGGCAGCTGAACAGCTCAGGAAGTGAAATATAAAAGCAGTCTCATCGAGGTCATCAAAGCGGCAGTATTTGGGATAACAAATGAAAAAGGATAATAAAACGAAACAATAAAACAAAACACCACCTCGTTACCGACCACTCGCATTGCTGCAATCGGTCGGTCACGGTTCGGTAATTTTACTACACATACGATAATTTTCCACGCGAACGGTCCACCGATTGTGCAAACGCATGTGTGAGAGAGCGAGGAGAGGAAAGTGGTGTTGTCCTCGCGGAGACTAATGAAAAAGACACTGATGAAGTTTTCACCCAGACTTTGTCACGTGCATTCTCGATCATCACGTTGTTTAAGCTGGGTCAAATAAACACGAAAAACGCATTGCAATTCCCTGAAATCCCCGATTTATCCACCGACAATTACACTTGCGAACGACCGGGGTGAAATCAAAGGGTAATTTCAGGCTGACTCACAGTTCTATCCCGTACACATTTTGTTCTGGTACCACACTGTCCGAAATCACGATTTGGGAACATAATTTTCCTGGGGTACAGTGCACAAGGCGCATGGACTAGTGGACAAAAACAGTAGCGATGTGTTATATGACCGGAGCTTCTTGTCGGTCTCCAAGATACCTGCCTGATTTCCATACATATCTGGAAGATTTATTTTCACGTGTCTTTCGGTTACATTCACTCACTAGCTCACCCGCCCAGACGAGCACAAGCACATTCAGGGGCATCAAGCACAAGCATAAAAACACAAAACATCTGCCTCAAAAAGTGCCTAGCATTTTGTGGTCCAATCTTTGCTGGCGGTCGTTGTGACAGTAGAACTCGGTAAACCTATTAATCATTCTTCCGTAATGAGGCTTCGTGACACTTTTCATCACGTCATCAACAGCCCCAACTCTCCCACGCGAGCGCGCATGTAGTGTTAACATGGGTTTACCAAAAACCCCAAAACCCATATGTTGTACAAGTTTCGAAATTGGATTCCAATACAAGCACACATAGACATATGTGATGTGCCAAGTGTCGTCTAACGTGTTTACCAAGATTTCCCGGGTGGTGGTGAGTGGGAGAACGACAGTTATTCCACCCACAAGTCGTTAACTGATTCCCACAACTTTTCTGGGCGTTTCATGTGAATTTTACAGATCACGTTTGGAGTTGCGAAAAGTCCATCAGCACTCAGATTTAACCGCCCTTGGTACAGCGGCTTGGGTGTAGAAAATATACACGTTTGTGACCATTTGTCTCGTGTGCAGATTTGGGCGAGCAGGAGCTTCCAGCACTGTCAAAGCCCCTTGGTCTCCTGCAAGAATCTTATGACATTTGACCTTTGCGATTAGAGTATTAGTGCACGCTTGCGAGAGTAAATCATTCCAAATAGGTGCTCGGCTCACCCACGTTTTCTCACATTCTGGTAGACAATCACCATTTTTTGCAGGCTGTCTTCCATCTTCTTTAACTCACTAGGCTAGCAAAGAAAATGGTCGAACCATAGTAAAACTGCCGCGGACGGTCGTGTAAAACTTCATCGTGGTGACTGAATTTCACCATAAGAATTAAGGAAAGTGAAGCACGGTGAAATGTCGTGAACATCTTGGAAGCGATCTGAATTTACTATTATTGCAGCAGTGAATGCTGTTTACACGTTTATCTGCGTGAGATTTATTTTGTCACATACCTAGATGTGGAGCATATCCGAATGCTCTGTGGGCGCAAACATGTAAACTTCCACTTGTTTTACTGAAAGAATAATTGGTAGTCAAAAAGAGAGTGGGTGCGTTTCCAGATCAGCTGAACACAGAAGGTTTGAGTTGGTAAATTTGGAAGAATTTAGGACAAGAACTGTATGGAATTAGGGTAGATAAAGCACATCTCATTATGAATTGTGCATAAATCAGATATACCACGACAAATGCGGCAGTGATCTAAGTAGTAACCTCCCGTTTTGGAGGGAGAAATCATTTTGTCATTTGCGTTACCCCAAAACCTTTGCCTAATTCGGCCAGAAACGACTGAAAGTTGTCAGATTGAGGTGAGGATCAAGGTAAAGTCCTACAGACCATAAAGGACCAAATTATTCAAATCTGAAATTTGTTGTAAAATCTCTCCTTCCTTGAAACACAAGTAAACCCAACTGTCTGACACTGTTTAAGTCGTCATTCGCGTCACCACTGTACTTACCGTGACTCCAGCGGGTTGGTTTGTCGTGGCACCCACTTGACCTTCACATCATATTTCATAATGGAGTTTTGTTTGAACCTTGATTCGACACTTTTGAAGTTTGTTCGGTTAACATTTTACACATTTATGAGTACATTACCATAAAATATTAGCAAAAAATTGTCTTTGGGATTCTCATTTGGTTGACTGAACTTTACCTGACAGTTGAGTAAAACGAAATCGATCAGACCTTCCGATCAAAACTGATGAAATTTAGAGGTGATTCAGAAAATAAACATTGACCAATCATCGAAACCCGTTGTTCCCAGCCCCATAACCAGTTGAATGCGCAGAACTCACTTACCCTGAAGAGCCCAGTCCGTAAAGTCCAAAGGACGCAGTTTTTGGGCTGGGTTTGATGTTGTCTTTGATGTGGCAGACAACGGCGAGAGGGAGGACGAGGAGGATGAATTCCTTTCGTTTCTGCCTTTGGGTCCCAAATCGAAGGAAATTGTATCCAACTGCGATCCGGGGTGCAATAGCAAAGAAGCAGATGAATAGTAAGGTTGTTGAGATGAACAGCTGAAGCATTTGATTAAATATGTGCTACTTAAGCGTGCCAGAGGAGCTGGAAACAAATCCATCCACATACAGTAGTATAGTATCACACATTAGTGGCATCGAGTCTGCCTATCCGATCTGCCAAACAGTTGGTCCTGGAAGCTTTGAAAAATAAAATAAAACTAAACTGTGGTTTCATTTTGGTTGTCTTTACAAAACACGACAGCTCCCGATTGATCATCGTCCTCCCATGCATTTTGTGTGCACAGGTTATTCTAAAAGTTGTCTACCCGCCAGTGAAACGCTTACACCGATCCGGTAAAGGTGCACACAGCCAACTGGCTTATTCAAGTCAGCTAAAGCTTCCCTGTTCGCCGGCTATTACTCATCTCAACCAGGAGCTGCACAAAATCAGTGAAGGTATCTTCCTTCAGGCCAATCAATCTCGGACAACCGGCATGCATCATCAACAGTGGCAAAATGGGTTAGGTGTCTGCCACTAAAATGGTCAGAGTTTCGAAACCCAGAATCGTGGGTCACTTTGGTGGTAGGCGGCAACTCTCCTCGCTCGTTATCGCACCTGACCTAATGAGACTTTATGTGGTTCTACCTCACTCTTGGCCACGTCCCTCGGTCCCCCTTGTACAGTGGACACAAGTGTTTGTGGGACTTGCCTTTTCCACTACACTCACTTGCTATGCATGTCCTAAAAAGTGTGCTATGAGCTCATACAATCAGTCAGATGGACTGACCACTATGGAGGTAAATTAGACACAATACTGACCGCTAAGAAAGCCCGGGTAAATAAACTAGGGCTTAGAGTTAGCAAAATGTCGGTTCGGATTGTTTCCTTCTGAACATAATCATTTGTACTGTCATCGCATTGCACTGCACACCATTGTAATATATTATATCGTATCATTTTATCAGTTTCTTCCTATATTGATGAAACGAGAGTATACGTCATTTTTCAGGAAGGGGGCCGCGGCCAACGGAGGGCTGCCAAGTGGGGAAGTTGACCGGCGATAGGAGGACTCGAAGCCGCGACCCTCAAGTTCAAACGCCATGACCTTGTCCACTTGGCCACCGCCGGCGGATATGGACTTTTGCGGACAAAAATGCCACATTTTACTCAAAAACTAGTGGAAACAAGAAAACAGTAACACGCATCACCTTTTAAAAAAATAAGGAGAAACTTGTTGAGTATATTATTTGAGCACATAAGATAGGCTGATCAAGAAGTCGGCTGAAATCCGATCGCGATTTGTCACGATGCCCAGTGAATATGGAACTGTGGAGTTCCTAAAGATATTGATTCCAGAGGGTGTAGAGCAAAAAGTGCATCATGATGAAATATGATAATGACACTGTGACAGGTATCTGTACAAAGGATGTATGGGATCTGAAAGTATTTTGTGGCCGAACTTTCCACATGCGTATAGTTCAATGAACAATTCGTTTAATGGTATGAAGGACACACGGTAATAAGTGACAGTCCGGGGCGGAGAATTCTAAGATCCGTCTTATGCAAACAGCGGAAAAACAGAAAAAGAGTTTGGGAAAACACACTGGTTTGTAAAATAGGCGGATGGGGCTTTGGTTTGCCTTGTAGTATCGAAACCTTCTGATTTAAAATGAGAACTCTCGGAGATTCTTTACACAAGTGGAAATGTGAGAATACCAGTTCAGATGTTAATCTATAAAAAAACCGCACATATTCCCGAGAATCAATCCTGGTGAGTGTTGCTGAACTGATGAAAGACGGTTCAGATTTGATAGCTAGACGGAGAGGGAGAAATACTGAGATGTATTCAGAGTCAAACTCGCTTGCACAGATGAAAGTTAGATAGAAAAAACGTTGTCCGCAAAACTTTGAAAATCATCGTTGTAAGATGCGGCATGAGAGAAGGTAGCATCCTCAGCTTAACAAGGGACAGGAAGAACTTGTTAAATGCAGAGGAGAGATACAGTGAAAGAACAAGACCTTAAGGGACATTTGAGTAATTACTCAACGATTTCGACGTTTAACCGTCAAGTCCTGTGCACTGGATTCGATCAGTAAGAGGATCAGGCAACCATGAAATCAAATATGTCCAGCCTGTGAACTAAGAGAGACCATGGTACATAATCGGATGCGGTCGATCAGTCTAAGAAGGCGCCGCGTAAATATTTCATAGATACATCTAGGGACTTGAAAGTATGACGAATAAGGGAGGCGAAAGGGTCCAAAGTGGACCTTTAAGATTTGTAGGCCAATTGAAAGGGATCATCTATAGGATTCATAGAAGATAGGCGCTTAAGCACAGCAAGCTCTGTTAGCTTACAACCAGAAGAGGTTACAGAATTACTAGATTTTGAGAGGGGAACAATAGTAACGGGTCTGCAGCAGCCAGGGATAGAACACACGCTTAATGATGAGTTAATTAGAGAAGTGAATGAATCAAGCAAAGTGCAAACTGCCTTAAAGTAGCTTAGGACAGACTGTCAGGATCTTCCCCTGCAGTAATTGTAGAGTGCGGAGCAGCCTAAAGAGTTATTCGGTAGAAAGCCGTAACTGGCATATCAATGCTCCGTGCAAATGGATGAAAGCTTGGTTAACGCTATCTTATATGAAGGACGTTTCACAGGTCTCGTTTTCTTCGAGCGCAATACTCAAATGCCTTGCTATAGGGATCTGTTGTTCTTACTATTCAAGATTTGGCCTGTGAATGCTCTGTCACTGCTTGTTTTCTGCCTTTGCTGGAGTGAAAATGCATTGCACGAATGAGCTGTCATGGAATTTGTAGAGGTGCTTCTTCCGCCTCCCTAGGAACTTCAGTAACTGCGTGGGGTACGACCTTTTGGGACGAATGAGGTTTCGAGGGGACAACAAATATCCAGAACCGCATTAGCCATCTCCTTGAAGTCTGAAGCTGTCATTTACCTAGGGCCTAAAAGAGAAATAAGTAGAAGGCTGTAGAAGAGGCTACTGAGGAAGAGTAGGGTCATGTGAAAATCTGAGGCAAATTTGGATTTGGCTTGTTTCCTTGAGGGGATGGAAAGCAGACTGACAGTATACATTGAGACTTAATGGAAGCAGGCAATGGTCATTAGTTGAGAAAGGCGTGCGAAGTTTCATGGTAATAACTTTATCTAAAATGGAGTTCCAACCAGCGGAGGAACTCAAAGGCCTGTCGGGTCAAAAAAAGAGTCAATAATAGAGTGCATCCATGATTGAAATCACTTGCAATAATATGTAGGCTATCCCCAAGAAGTGGATCAGAAAATGTTAAAAAGGAATTTAAAAGCTTGTGATGCTGTGTTGTGAACTACAGGGGGTTATGTAGTTTAGTATGACCTTACTCTTATGGCGCGAAAACTTGGAGTCACATTAGCCTACCAGGCCGACAGTTTTGCTTACAGGGTACGCATAAATAAATAAGGGAATGCCAAACCAAAAGGAGTTGACGTTAGCTGCCATACTGCCTTCAGTTTTCTTAGTGTTGGAAATTGTATCCTGCGGGTGCAGTCTGAAGCTGTCGATCGACACGAGTGAGTCCGCAACATCCGGCTTCAGCCACGTTTCATGTATTCATGACTCGGTGATTGGGGAACGAAAGTTCCGCCATGGAAATCGTCAGAGGAGGAATAGTACCATATGACACAATTTAGTATCAACCCACTATCAAACAAAGTTTGAGGACTATCTGACAGTAGAGACTACAAATTTGCCGGAAGATCAAAAGCACCTCAAAAGATTGGCCAAAGTTAGATGGCGGTTCACAATTGGACTTGTGTTGGTACAAGCTTTTTGCGAGCTCGGATATCTATAATCCATCCAGAATGTTTATACTCCGCACACTATTAATACAGGGAATGAGAATGGTTAAAGAAATGGCAACTAGCCAAAAAAGTCGCCGAGTGATTTGGCTGAGGATCTTTCCCATTTGTGAGCATCCGGGGGGGGGTGAGGAACAATTCAAATAGTCTTACAGAGCATTGAAAATAATACCAAGTAGCTAACAAGCTCGTTTTCTGTGATTTACAATCATGCCATTAGATCATATCAAATATAGCAAATAACAACTGGGAAAAACAAAGAAGATGGTTGAATTAAGTGAATGAACCATTAGCAGGAAAAAGAGAAGTACGTGGATGATCCATATCCTACTCCGGACCAGTATACTGGTTGTCGCTGGCTTAGTTTTTCTCCCTTACTTAGTTGGGAAATGGGCCAGAGGAGATTGTGCTTGGACGAACTGTTTCTGTGTACATAACGCAGCATCGAGTAATTGAATGCTTCAGCAATCGAGAGCATCCGACATGCAAGCAACCTTGAGTGTCCGTTTCAAGCCCTACACGAAACCCCTTGGGGACATTCACCGAGTGATATGATCCAACAAGGTGTTAAAAAACAGCACTGGCTGCTGCTTTGATTAGACCAGTGTTTAGCCAAGTTAGATGATGTTCACGAGCTCTTTCGGACAAGCGCTTAGTTTTGCCGTCTACGTAAGAACTTTCACAGGAACAAGTGAACGAGTATTTGCAGAACGGGGCAGCGCAGTCTGGAAATTTATTGTTTTATCGCAAGCACAAGACCGGTTTGGATGTAAAACGAACTTGGAGCTTCGCCCCATAGATCCTATCCGTTGTATCTAACAGACGACAGTTCATGATGTGTGCTTCGAAGTCTATCTTAGGCACCAAACTGATATGGATAGAATTTTCGCAGACGCCTTTACTGTGTTTCAGTTTCCCGTCGATGAAGCGTTCGGGGAAACTAGTAACTAAGAGACTTCGGCCAAAAATCATAATTCTTTTTTCTTTGGCCTCATCCGTACAAATTCGATGGCTAGAAGGTCCCCAAGGAACGATCTGTATACATATTTCCTCGGTTTGGTCCCAATTAAAATGAAATGAAACATAATTCGCTCCTCAGTTGTTAGATCGTGGAGAGAACGATTATTAAAATATATTTCTAGCTCCTAATTCAATCCATCTATCAAAGAAAAGTTGACCGACGTGTCTGAAACTTGTCAGTCAAAACAACAATTCATGGATAGCAGTTTTGCAAAGTGAATTTAACAGACAATGGCAAAGGTGATGCTTGTGTCGGAGTATTCGGGAAGTATGAGAAGAATTCAAACTTTTCAATTTGCTAAAACGAAATCCTACAGCTTCGACCGCCCTCAGTTTGTGTGTTTGTGTGTGTGTTTCTTTTCAGGATCGGTAACCTTTTACTCAACGGCCAATGTCAGTGTGTACTTTGGTACTGAACTCTTAAGGCTGGTGGCCACAATCGATCTTGTTTTACTCATTTTTGTCTGTCTTCTTGCTTTTCACGGTTAGTGACAGTCTGTTGGATATTTATGTACAGAATGTTTGGTGATTTTTTGTAATTCGTCCAATACTAATAAAGAGTTGAATCAATTGGAAGGGTTTAACTCTGTCCAGCATGACCACAACCCGGAACCTAATTGGTCGCTAGAAAGTTTTACTGGGTGACTTAATTTATCCCATTATTTCGTTTGCAACGAACAACATAAAAAATGACCCATAATATTTCATGGTTAATTTGGCTGCCGATCAAGCCGGTCCCCATAAACAGCTCAGAAACACGATATCTCAAAATAGAAAACACAATGTTTGAGCTTTGGTATCATTGTGATATACTGCAAATATATTTGGAACATTGTTTCGACAGTTGTGTGTTTGCGCGTAAACCATGTGGACCGACAGCTAAATTTCTAAAGGGGGATACCCTAATGGCAACATGCTGTGCCCGAACTCCACAAACAGAATGTCCACGGATAAACTGGTATTCGGTGAATTTCGATCAAACTAAATGTACTTATGCAGATAAGGAAATTCTGGATATCTTTTAGTAGACTAATACTGTTTTTGGAAGCTATGATTTGGGTTGGAACAAAACATAATGCTTCTCTGAATAAAAACCTATGGGCGAAATCCATACTAGACTAAACACCTAATGTCCACGATTGCGAATTGCGTCATGTAATAATATTTAGATATGCATATATGTATATATGTTTATATAGCAAAAATAGTATCTGGGTACACGTACAAAATTTCTTCAGAGCCACAAGACCAATTTCGCAGTTATCGCGTCTTGCCAGATGTGCGTAACAGATGCCCTCCCGTTCAAATATTCTTATGCTTGTGCACACCGAACTGGTACGTCTCACTGGAATCTTACTTGCATAGTCAGGAGTGTTCATGGAAGCTCCTCGATGGTAATTCTTTGCCAGCTGATTTGAGCCCAAATGACTCGGCACTCTCATGATATCACCTGGCCCTTTTCCTCTCTTTATGGGGAATGGGAGGTTAGTGTACGTCATGCAGCACCTCGGAGTCGGCGTAGGGAGACCACCTCAATCAAATAGCCACTGTCAACATCAAGCAAGCAACTTACTTCGTCACTGCTTACCCGAGATTCACATCGGACTGCGGCAACCCTCCGGAGACCTCAGTGGTTGAACACAGAAGGACGCCGAGCAGCCCATGTGCTCCGGGTCCAGGTTACACAAAATTACAGGAGAGTTATATCAAATATGGTACTGTATACGCTTTCCTTAGGAGAAGCCGGATGGCAGGGCGATGCCTCAGGCATTGCTGATTCACTAAAGCTGCTTCAGCTTTCCTATTTCTTGAAGTGACCACTATCCAATACTCCACCAGTCATAACCTAGCTACTGATGGACTTGAAGCTCTTGACTACTTGTAACTGGTCATAACAGAGGGAATGAAAATTTAGGTTATTGCCAGTCTTATACAGATGCCTTTTACTTAATATGTTCAAGGTATATCCCGTACTTCGATACCTTAAAACCTATTTAAATAGGCGCTGTGTTGCATGTGCAATGTCGTTTAGCAAGACGATGCCATCGGCAAGCTGTACTTCAAAAAAAGCTGTTTCCCGATGCAACTTCAACTCGCCCCTTTGGTAGGCTAAGTAAATAGTTCTTTAGAACAACCTTTATTGTAAATTCGAAAAGAAATGAGGTTGTAGAGGAGCCTTTTCCTAATCCCCTAGGGACGAATAGTGGCAACAAAAGCTGGCCATGAGCTCTAACAGGACCACAGTTATGACAGTAATAACATCCCAGATACTCCATTATCCATATTGCTTTCATTCCGATAGAGTCAAAGGCGACTCGGATGTTCACGAAGGTAATAACTGTTGATCCTTGAAAAGTGTACTAGAGCTGCATTATTTATCGAAGGATGAAGATTTGGTCGATGAATTAGTTCACTTTGAACATAATCTACCGAGAACGAGAAATGCTAGCAGTCTTGATGCTAGATGTTTAGCTACTATCTATGTAGTTAGTGCAGACACTACGTGAAATTTTCTTAAAGATGGGGACAACTGCCTGATAAGATAACTAGCTTGCAGAATCAAAGCTTGGGGAACAAAATTTGGAGTGTCTCACTAGATTCTCATTTGAATCTTTAGGAGCGTGACTAGATGATAAGTCCATTTAAGCATCACATGGTGATTCATCGGTCAGGAGAGGCTAACCTTCAGAAAGGGGGGAATTTTACTCATCCATCCAAATGCGAAACGTACTACTGATAAGAAAACCGATACTCTCGGGCCTTGTCTCCTTTCTGAAGTTTAGCCTTACCTGACTGACGAAAATCCTCCCAAGAATTATCATGTAACTCCTAAATGGACTGATCATCCATTCACACTCCTAAAAATTCAAATGAGATTCTAGTGAAAAACTAAGAAAGGAATGCACTAGTATAGGGATGGTTAGATAGAATAATACTAGCTACGCATACACGAGGAGCGGCAATAACTGCCAAACTGCTCGTGTACTACTGAGAAGAAAATTTGGAGTGCTTTGACCACTTCTGATGTACGGTGTGGCCGCCAGATATCACAATCTCAAGGTAAACATACGTGCAACTTGTGAGCCATGCTTCCTCATGGTGGCTTCCATTTGTGTTTGGGTGGCCTTTATCAATGGAGCGCAGAGATTCAGCAGAAAATCAAGAGGCCAAGACACGACGAGTCAGACCAAAGCTCATTAGGCCAGCAGAATGGAAGACATTCTTAAAGGTTGGTTGATTCTATCTTTTTTTAGGTGATGCACTGCGAAACACACGACCGATGTTGCGATCAATGCCACTTCTCAGGAATGCGGATCCGGTACTCTTCTATCTAATGCTCCATACAACTGTACACTCAGCTGGTAATACCGCGAACAGAGTGGCGTTTCAATGGCATCATCGGAGTGAAAGCAAAAAAAGAATACTTGTTCACTTTTTGGAATAATTTGGTCATATTGGTTTGGGAGATAGCAACATGAAACGACTGACCCAATCTGCTAGTGTTATGACATATTTGGCCGATCCATCAACTGTCCATTCCAGCAATGGCGACATCATTCGCAAACCTAACAGATGGAGAGAAAGTGGCCCGTATTGTGCTAACTGGATTGGTCGGGAAAATAAAATCCGCATTACTATTGATTTTTGTCCCGTAATATCGTCGCTGAGGTTTGAGATTAAACGACAGGCCATATATTTTGTTTTCCCAAAATGTCAAGCACCTTACTCGATCACGATTTGTTTTTCGAGACAACGTTCCTATTGATAGAAGTAGTAATAGTAGTAGTAGTAGTAGTAGTAGTGGTAGTAATAATAGTAGTAGCATTATTTTCCTGTCAGTCCTAATCCACAGTATCAATAACGTCGGCAATGATCGGATCGACGGTACCAACACGGTTTCGTTTCTACGGGACAGGAAAATATTACATTTTTTACCACATTGCTTACAATCGAACCTTACCGATTAATTCCTTTTGACGCCCTAACACAGCCCACAGGATGGATCAGACGAAATGGGAACATCTGATCACATAGTATGATTCTGTCCAAGCGCTGTGTACGAGATTCGGGACCGAAAACACAAAAGGTTCCATCCTCCTGACTTATTTCGACCACTCTCTATAGAATAATCCAAGGCACGTAACTGGGTTCAGTTCGTCCTTAAAATGTAACGGCCTAAGCGAACCGAATAGTAAAAACAAGAATATCAAAATTGCACGAATGATGCTAAGCAAGGTCAGTAACATAGGAGCATGGGTAGGTGGGAACTGGAGATTTCAACAGCCGAAATGTGATGATCAACTCATGAATAAATAGGTTGTGACAAGAGCCCGATAGCCGGTGTAAAATGAAACAAGCGCATTTCTCTACGGAAGTATCATTGTAGACAAGCGAAACAAACTGCGTACACGGAGGCCTTGACAAGTCACCGAGTGATGATGAAAAACATGGATTACACAGTGGAAGACAAGGGTGTGGATGGAAGCCGATTACCATGAAGCATGGTCTCGACAGAATGAAACACTGCTCATTTGAGAGGGAAGTTAACTGCTGAGTCACATCGTGCATGTGAGTGGTTTAAGTCCTGAAACTTGAGCACAATCCGACCACAGTCAATTGAGCTCGACTAATCTCATGAACCAGACAGAAACCGATTTAACCAAACCAATTGATTTGAGGGGGTTCGGTGGTTCGGAGGAAGAAGTAGGTAGAAAATCTCAACCAAACTGTAACACAAAACCCAGACACAACTTCCGTCACTTTACTATCCCGGCTAATCTCCATGCTCAGAAGACCGTGCGCATGCGTGCATATGAACTTGTACGAAAGCGGGAATGAAAGTGGAAGCCTAATTACATTCCAACTGACTTATTTCCCACTTCACCTCCACCCCGTCATCTTTCGTCTACTCGTCTTTAAGTCTGCCAATTTGGGGAGACATAAACCGTTTAACCAAGCCGTCCAGTATACACGGTTGTTGATAGCACAGACACAACGCATACACCCCCGTGCAGAGTCAGCCTTGTTATCGCGTGTGGAATTCGATGATTAACCGTATCACAGAGGCTAAAAACAACGATAGACATGGCCCTGAAATGGCGGTCAAATGCAATGTGTCGAGGTAGAGTGTGATAGGATGTTCATCCGCGGATAAGATTTGCGATATCTTTCTCATGGAAATTAAAAATCCTTCGTCCACAGTTGGGTAAGTAATGCATAATTTGTCGTCACACATTGATTCACTTACCTGGAAGCATCATTTACGGAGCATTGGAAGGAATACCAATGATTGGAGAGATGAACAGACGTCAACAATGAGATCCTGGGACTGAGAACCACACCAGGGGCGAATAAACATGACCAGATGACAACTGATTAAGTTTAACGGAATCTGATCGAAAACGAATAACGATTAACCCCACTTCTCGGACAACTAGAAATACTTCAGAATCCGCCCTATCCGATGGTCAAACACGCACAGTGAATGCGGGACGCGAAAGTTGGTCACAATTGGGGCCCGAGTACTGAGAAAAACA